>QEPC01005386.1:162716-173219 GCA_003113815.1 Sphenodon punctatus | reverse complement strand
GGGCTCTTTGTGTCCCCCCCCCTTGTCCATTCTAGATTGTAAGCCTCTTGGGGCAGGGACCTGTCTCTATAATCACGACTATTCAGCACCAGGCCATATAAATAATTAACAATAATAATTAAATTAATAATACTGTAACATTTACAAATTTCCTCCATCTCTAGGGAAACCTAGAGAGACGATTGTACAAACCATTACCAGGGGCAGATACCAATGACAAGCTGTGGGAAGGTGGCCTTGCTCTCCACGGCCAGGAAAGCAGAGGCAAACATAAAAACCCAGTCTTTAAATAAAATCCTCAATTCTTGCTTATTTATTTGCCATTAAGCAGTTTTCCAGCACATAAAAGCAGCTCATGCCTTTAGGCCTCAGACCTAGGGGCGGGCTGAACTGAATAGTAAAAAAAGGGGGGTGGGGAAATCACAAGTATTTCTGAGTTTCCGAGGATCAGGCCCGAATGCTCGGGTGGTCCTCAGTAATGTGGCCAAATACTCAGTACTCAGTAAAATAGTATTTTTCTGAGTATTGAGTACTGAGTCCCTTTATACAGGGGCAGGAAAAGCCTCTATAAGGGGGTATATGGCCCTGGCTCCCCTTCCTGCCCCTTTCCCATTCCCCCTACCCCCTTTGCTCAATTGAGGATTTACCGAATACCAAGTACCATCCCGAGTATCGGGCCAATTCCTCAGTACTCAGTAAAACTGAGTTGAATACCGAAATACTCGGTAAAAACCAAGTCATTCTGAATATGAAGTTTCAGGCCTATTCAGACCCCATCCAGCTCCCAGTCAGTACCCTGGAGAGCTCCCAGTGCACCATTCGTTAGACTAGAGTTCTGCACTCTGCAAAAGCCAGCTCGCAATTGCTAGAGCCTTCCCAGTCCTGGGTTCTTATACTGCCTGGAGTGGCGGAGCCAAGGCACAGGTCCCTGCTCCCAATAAAGGGCCCGTGCCCAAGCCATTACACAAGCATATTCATTTTCTGTTTTCTTGGCCACTGGACTAATAGCTACTGTGAATGAACCGTAAAGTTTACAAGGGGCAACAGCTAACCCAAGCGATATGCTAGCATTTACTGAGGGCCATGGGGATGGACGGGATTAAGGAGGATACCATCTACTGTGCCCCAAAGTCAGGAATGGAGGTGTCCCTTTCCAGTTCCTCTTCACCCATTTTTAGGCTAAGAGGGAGCAGTACGGAGTGTTTGGAAGCACACACATCACTGCACCAGTTCAGCCCACTGCAGGCAAGCAATTAAAATATGCAGCAGTTGGCAATAATTTTTTTTGGCCTAGATACTAAATTCATTTCAACTTGGGACTTCTATTTTTAGACCCCCGCGCGTGTCGGCATGGCCACAGAATGCAGCTGCACCTCAGAGTTGCACTAGTCTGCGGTCCAGCGGTATCCGTAAAGCATCAAATCTCCCCTCACAAAAGGAAGATGCATAGCGAAAAAGCCTTAGGAAAAGGCCAGAGAGTCAGTTTCCTTCCCTGCTTTGCTCTGCATGGAGGAGAGGAGTAACCCACTTACGTCCTGCTGGGGATTCATTGGTCTCAAGCCCAGGTCTGCAGGGCTCCAGGTAACTACTCTAGCTGCTCCGCAAGCAGAGTCACTTGCTGATCTCTCCTATCTGACCCAACCTCCTTTATCCTTGCTATGCCTCTGTCCCACCATTGGCTGCAAGGATGATGGAAGGGCAGGGCAGGAAGCTGGCCGTTCGTCCAAGCAGTGAGTTATCTGTCTGGACTTCAGTGCTTGTTCTCAGCCTCTTGTCCAGACCCTAGTCTCCTCTCGATTCAGATCTCCTGGCCAATAATCACCCAGTGCAGTTCTTTGACCATGGACATAGATGGGGGTGGCCAACGTTTCCAACCTTACAATATGGCTGAAGCCAAAATTCCACCCCAGTTCCAATGGAACTGGGCGATTTGATCGTTCTGATCCGCACAGAACAGCCGCAATTCATTTTTCATTCAGGATATTGTATTCTGAATGAACAGTGAAAATTCAAAATGGCAGCTGTGGCTTCAACATGCATAAATTGTTCGGTCGGAATTCCAATCAGACAATTATTTCGATCAGAATTCCGACAAAATTTCCAACAGTCGTTCTGATTTTGCAGACCCTTTCTACAAAATTGGAACGGCTGTTTTGAACCAGCCCTATCTTACAAGCCATATACTCAAATTTTCATGTGACCAAGAGCCACAAGACACACTCACGCACACAAGCACACTCACTGTGTGAGCCGAATGACTAAATCCACCTGTCTTTGATTTAATTATTAATCACTTGTGCAGCACATTCAGCTTTTGAAGTATTTTACAACTCTCATCTTGCTCACCCTCGCAACACAACCCGTTTTACAGGTCCGGGGAACTGAGGCTGAGAGCAAACATGGTTGGCCAAAGGCCACCCAGCAAGTTTATGGCTAAATCAAGATTTGAACCCCAGTCTCCCAAATCTAATTCTAACACTTTATCCTGTAGCTTTCACTCGCTCTCAGAATTTCAACTCTTGGTAGATTTGTCAGTGCCCTGATGTACTAATGTCATGTAGGCGATTGTGAGCATTTTATCCTCAGTTCTTTAAAAAGCTGTGTCAGAAAATTGATTAGTGGGTGGTGGTGGGAATTCTAGTTTGTAGGAACTTTGAGCTGGAAGGTACCTCAAGGATCATCTTGAGGTACCTTCCAAGTTTGTTGGAAGGTACGTCTGGCCCCAAGTTTGTTGCCTTTCCGCTGGGCCTGCAAAACCTGGCTGTTCTCACAGGCCTTTGGAGGAGGGGAGGATGGGTTGGGATAAAAAATTTCAGGGAGTTGGTTGTTTTTAGAAGGAATTTTAGATGTTTTAATAGTTGTGTTCCATTATTGTTTTAAACTATTGTTATTTTTTTTTATGTTGGAAGCCGCTCTAAGATGCCATGGGCATGAGGGGGCGGCTAAGAAATATAAATAAATAAATAAATAAATCTAGTCCAATCCACTTCTCCAAAACAGGATATCCTCTGCCTACAGCATCATAGACAGATGTTTGTTGACTTTTTCCATTTCAGCAAATCTTCTAGCTGTAGTCACCCTTAATCAAAGCAGGAGGTTGGACTAGATGCCCCTCGAGGTACCTTCCAACTCTAAGATTTGATGATTCTTGATTCCCTCTTGCTCGGTCTCTTCAGTAGGCAGCAAACTGGAGCTCTCCGAGCATCGCAGCCCGGCTATGGTCCGCTTCCTGCGGGACGTGCTGTCTGCTTGCTGCAGATGGAATCGGCCTGCAGAGTAGCCAGACAAAGGCCACGGCCTCTTTCTCATTTTCCATTCTTATTCCATGGAGGCTTATTGTTTATTTCTCTTTGGAGCAGCTGCGCTGGACTGTGGCTATCCAAGATGAAAGACAGAACATGCTCACTGTACCAAGAAAAGTAATTGAGGACAGACAACTACCATCCATGATGTTATTCAGGATGAGGCCGCCGCTGGCCTTGTCTGCATTACCAAGACCCGGCTGGATGAGACTTCTGGGTCTGTGTTGGCCCAGATGGTTCCGGCCGGGTACTTGAGCATCAGCCTAGGATTGGGGTCGGGGAGGCTGATCTGTTAAGACAATCTGGTCTACGAAAGTCCACCTCATGTTTGAGACCCAAGATAGATTGGGGATTCTGCCTACCACCCCGCTACACAGCAGACTCCCTGACTGCTCTAGCTGAGCTGGTCTCAGAGATGGTGTTGAGATCGTCTGGACTTATTGTCTTGGGTGATTTTAACATACATGCTGAGGCTGACCCTTCAGGGACAGAGCAAGATTTCATGGCTGCCATGACAACCATGGGTCTATCCGAGATCATAGCTGGCCCAACACATGAGGGCCAGATATGATGAGATACACACTGGATCTCATGTACTGTGACTGGCCTGGAAACAGGGGTTCCATTTACTGGGGGTGTCGTTACGACACTGTTGTCGTGGTTGGACCATTAACTTGGCCCTCTTTTGAGACTAATGGATCCAATAGGATTCCAGAACTCCCTGGGGGATTTACCCACTGACCTTGATGGCCCCTCTGTCAATACCCTGGTTAATTTGTGGTATGCTATGTTGACCCGGCCCACCAATACAGTGGCTCCCAGGCGTCCGCTTTCTCCACTGTGGCAGTGCAGGTCTCCCTGGTATATGGAGGACCTGAGGCTGCTAAAGCGAGAGAGTAGGCGGTTAGAGCACAGGTGGCACTCGACTCATGCCAAAGCCAACAGACTGCAACATAGATTGCTTTTATTTTATTTAATTTATTTATTTATTTATTTATTTTACTGTTTTTCTACCCCGCCCCCTCCTGCTCACAGAGCAGCTCGGGGCAGCTTACAAAATACATCAGCAGTAAAAACACACATAAAATATCATTAAAAACATTTTAAAAGATAAA
Source organism: Sphenodon punctatus (assembly GCA_003113815.1). Classification (NCBI taxonomy): domain Eukaryota; kingdom Metazoa; phylum Chordata; class Lepidosauria; order Sphenodontia; family Sphenodontidae; genus Sphenodon; species Sphenodon punctatus. Next base: position 168,802 of record QEPC01005386.1, on the reverse strand, counting down.
AAGAACTAAAAGGAGGCAGAATTCCCCCTCCCCAACCCACCCCACCTTACCCATCTCCTTCTCCAAAGGCCCAGTGGAACAGCCAGGTCTTACACTGTCTACGGAAAGAAGGGAGGTCCGGGGCCAGGTGGGCCTCCGTCAGGAGGGAGTTCCACATCCTGGGAGCGGCCACCGAGAACACCCTCCTCATTGTCGTCACCCGGGGGACTTCAAGTCAGACATCCCCGGCCAACCGCAGGGGCCACAATGCAATCCGGGGCCTGAGGTGGTCCTGCAGGTAAGCCAGGCCCAGGCCATTTAGGGCTTTACCAGCACCTTGAATTGCGCCCAGAAGATGATAAGCAGCCAGTGCAGAGAGCGGAGCACCAGTGTAATGTGCTCGCGGTGACCCGTCCCCGTTAAGTGATGGGCCGCCGTGTTCTGCAACAGCTGCAACCTCCGGACCATCCCCAAGGGCAGCCCCACGTAGAGTGCGTTACAGTAGTCTAGTCTAGAGGTGATAAAGGCATGGATGATGGTGGCCATATCTGAGTCCGAAACATACGGCTGCAGTCGTTGTACCAGATGTAATTGGCAAAATGCTCCCCTTGCCACAGTCTCCACCTGGAGATCCAGGCAGAGCTGTGAGTCGAGGAGCAACCCCAGACTACAGACCTGTGTGGCCATAGGGGGACAGACCCCATCAATGATGGGGGCCACCACCACCCCAGCCCTACCCACCAACATCACCGCCATCTTGTCTGGATTCAACCTCAGACAGCTCGCCCTCATCCAGTCCCCTACAGATACCAAGCACTGGGTGAGCACCGAGACTGCCGGGTCTGGGTCTACAGAAAAAGAGAGGTAGAGTTCTGTGTCATCGGCGTATTGATGACAGCGCATGCCGAACCGTCTCACGACCTTGCCCAAAGGCTGCATATACACATTGAACAGGAGGGGGGACAGAATAGAACCCTGAAGGGACTCCAGTTATTGTTGGGGTCCGGCTTCCTTTGGTCACTCAGGTTTGCAGCCTGGGGGTTCTGTTGGACCCACTGGTGTGCCTGGATTGCTAGGTTGTGGCGGTGGTCAAGAGTCCTTTTCACCAATTACATCTGGTGAGAAGGCCGCAACCTTTTTAAAAAAAAAACAGATTCAGGTTTGGCCACCATAATCTATGTCTTTGTAACACCCTCGAGACTAGACTACTGCCATGTGCTCTACGTGGGACTGCCCTTGATGACTGTTCGGAAGCTGCAGTTGGTGCAGAACGCAGTGGCTCGCCTTCTGTCGGGGAAGGGTCATCAGGAGCACATTACCCTACTGCTCCAAACCTTGCACTGGCTGCCAATAGCTTTCTGAGCATGATTCAAGGTGCTGCTTCTGACCTATAAAGTCATAAACAGCGTGGGCCCCCGGTATCTGAAAGACCGCCTCTTCCCATATGTACCGTCGCAGCCTCTGAGGTCAGCCAGAAGCATCCTCTTGCAGGTACCATCTGCCTCTGAAATGTTCACAACAAGGGCATGCAGAGAGGCATTATCGGTGGCTGCCCCATAATTACAGAACTCCCTCCCCTTGGAATTCCACCTAAGCCCAAACCTGCTCGTTTTCTGGAAGAGGTGAAGACCTTTTGGTTTGGCCAGGTGTTTAGCAGGTAGGGATACAGTTGGGTGGACGGATTAGGGGAAAAGTTGGCTGGCGGGGGGTGGTGGTTAGGGGATTTTTTTAAAAGCTGTTTTATATGTTTTTATATTTTGTAAGCCACCCTGAGCCTGTTTGGTAAGGGGAGAATAAAAATTGGAATAGATAAAAGAAATAAGAAATGAATGTAAAATGGCAACCATTTGGTTCAAAGAATGAGAACACAAGTAGTATCATGCTGGCTCAGACCAATGGTCCATCTAGCCCAGGGGTGGAGGAACCTCAGGTCTGGGGGCCAAATGTGGCCCATGGCAAGGTTTTATGTGGCCCCTTTCCACTTCCTGAATCTGGCCCTTGGATCTGGTTCTCACCTCCAATCATTGAAAAACTGGGCTCAAGGGAAGGGAGCAGGGATGAGGGCACGCAAACAAGGATAGAGGACAGTTCCATGGCACAGATCCATGATTTGGGCCCTCCTTTCTTTGAGTGCATCCCTTAAGCAGCCCCGTTCCGACTTCTGAGCAGCCCACGGAGTTTGTGTAAGCTTTCAAAGTGGCCCCCGGGAGGGAAAAGGTTCCCCACCCCTGATCTAGCCCATCGCCCTGTCACCAACAGTGGCTGGCTTTGGTCCCTTCTGAGAAGTGCACGACAGGTGATAATGACGCAATCCATTTCCCGGTACTCACTCATCCCCAGCTCCCGACACTCAGAGGTCGTGTTTCATGGTCCAACTTGCCTAATAGCCATTAACAGAACTATCTTCTAAGAACGTATCCAATCCCTTTTTTAGCCTTGTTACACTGCTGGCCTTGACCACATCCTCTGGCAATGAGTTCCATAAGTTAACTGCATGTTGAGTTACAAAAAATATTTCCTTTCATTTATTTTAAATCTGTTGATTTCAGACTGTTCCCTAGTACTAGTATTTTTAGAGAGGGTAAATAACAGTTCCTTAGTTACTTGTTACACACCATTAATGATTTTGTAAACTTCTATCATGTCCCCTCTCAGTCATCTCTTCTCTAAGCCTAAGGGCCCCAAACTATCCAACCTCTCCTCATATGGAAGCATTCCATACCCTTTATCATTTTTGTTGCCCTTTTCTGAACCTTTGCTAGTTCTACTATATCTTTTTTTAGATAGGACAACCAGAACTGTACGTATTATTCCAGGTGTGGTTGTACCATAGATTTACCTTTTTGCTTTTTATTTTATTTATTTACAAAACATTTATATCCTGCACCCTCCTGCAACACGGCAGCTTGGGGTTTTTCATACGGTGGACATCACACCTGGACTTCCATTGTCCAATTTTTTCCCCCTGATGGATGTTTCTCCACCTGTCAGGAACCTAGAAGACACAGCCTGAGTTGGGGGCTAGGACTGAGTCACGGGGCTGTGGGCCGGAGCTGATACCAAGGTCAGAAAAGTATGCCAGACTAAGATCCAGGTAGTCGGAGCTGGACTAAGGAGATCACTAATAAGGCAGGACAGGAGGCAGGATTAGGACATGAGGACTGAAAGATAAGGTTCAAAATAGGAATGGATGCTCACACAGGGCCTAGACCTAGCTAACAGGCCTGGTAGCCACTGCGTTGTATGGACAACTTCCTGTTCTCTGTTGGACCTTATATGGCCACAAGCAGCCAATGAGAAGTCAGGGAGGAGGAGCCTTTGAGGCACCACGAGATCACCTAGAAAAATGTAGGCTTCTCAGGAGTAAGGTCAGGCACCAGGACCCGAGCAGCCAAGTTGTGAAGGCCCCATGGACCACAGGTTCAAGCCCCACTCTGATTCTGTGTTCTTACACCACCTCCACTGTTTCCACCATCTTTGAAACCCACTCATGAGATTCTTAGCCAAAGCTTGTGAAATTGAGGATGACAGACTTGGCAAAGCAGCAAATTATGAGGAGGCAGGTGGCTGTGAGGCAGTGACAGAATTTGAGGCACGAGTCTCTTGTTTTCATCTGGGCCTGAAGAATGTTGAGGCAAAAGGCTATTGTATTCTGTGCCTGATCCCAAATCGAAAAAAAAAACCAAAAAAAAAACCCCACAGACTGACTGATGGGGAAAAAAAATACTTGCTGGCTTTATGCCAAGCATTTATCTACCAACATCATTAGGGGAGAAAAAGAACCTTGTTTATCATCTCCGGACGAAGCAGCCAGTGCATTCCGTCTTAGTAAGCAACCGCAGAATGAAATACGGCACTCAACTGCACTGTGGAGGGATGTTCAACCATCAAACCCAAAACATTTATTAATAAATCATCAGTATAGATGACCAGAAAAAAAGGCAAATCAGGTCGATATCTTTAAGAACGTTAGGAGTATTGGAACTAGAGGCTGTAGCGCATTGTCCACTCTGTTCTAAGAAACAGTTTCTGAGAATTACATCATAAGGAAGTGATGAACAGCAACATCCACATGCAGTCCGTTAGGTCACCTTGAAGCCCCTGTCAGTCAGTGAACCTTGTGGTGATTTTCAGCATAGCCACTGGTTTACTTCTGTAAATAGACCAAATAGGTAGCCAAGTCCCCTTTTGTAACAGAGTTGGGTAGGCCAGCTCTTCTCCTGCATGAAATGATGCAAGGTGGGAGAGGCCTAGAGCCTTTAAAAGACAGATAGAAATCTGTCAGAATCTACTCACCGAGTGAACCCCTCTGCAGTAACAAACCCAGCAAACCATGCCCATCTGCGCTTTATGAACTTCCTGAGGCCTGGTCCACCTTCTGATTGGCCCATCCCACTTTTGTGCGATCTCCTTTCAGCCCTAATTGTTTGTAAATGCACTCAGGGAATTAAAACAAGCGAAAGAGAGGCTCATGGACCATGACCATATACCATGAGTCATGGTATATGGGCATATTGTGAGACAAAGCCAATGCTGTTGTTGAATCAATGTGTTACATCATGGGGTGTTTTAAATTTGATAGCTTTTCAGCCGCCACGCTTTGTTCCTGCCTGGGGAGAGAGTTCTTCCCCCCCCCCCACAGCCCCCCGGGCAGGAGTAAGCCCCACTACCGAACAAACTTTCCAGCGGCTGGGGATAGGGCAGGGGACGTGTTGACGTGGGTCCCCATGGCCCCGCCCCCGTGCTCCTCAGCACGGCCCCGCCTCCTCCCTCATGGGCGGGTGCGCCGGCCTATAACGCCACCGTGCCCACCTGGAACTGCTCCAGCCACCACCCAGGGTTATGTAGAGTGAGCCATCAGACATGATGGCCCGCTCTACCATGGTCCAGGGTAGGCTTCCCTGGACCATTGCAGGGCTTAACCCGGTATGTGCATTGGCAGGGAGTCCAACCCACATCCCAGGTTAGCTCTGCCATGGTCCGGGGTTACCTCTGTTCACATTCGTGGTGAACATCTGGCAGGCGGGAGCAGACATGACACCACCGCCCATGGCCACGGGTGTTGGTGTCATGTCTGAAAATACCCTTAGAAACAGACTCAGATACCACTAGGGCATCATTTAGATCTAGGGGGTTTCTATCCCCAAGAGCGAGGAAGGCTGCATGGAGGTTGGGTTTTCAACAGCTTGGGAAGGATAAAGCAAAATGACAAATGAAGGCATCAGAAATACAACAAACACCAGAGGAGAAGGCACAAGGAGAGAGATCTGGGCAGCTTGATTTACACAGCACAGAGAAGAGAAGACTCGGGGGTGGGGGGAGGAGCACAGTCTATAAATACCCTAAAGGTATCTGTACAAATGAAGGAAGGGAATTACTTGCAGTCTTAGAAGATGGGAAGAAAAGGAGAAGAAACACTAGCTTGAAGGGAAGGGAGAAAAACTAGGTTAGATGAGAATCGTTTCCTAATAGAGCAACTGGTTAGAGGAATAGCCCGTCAAGGGAAGTGAGCAGAGCGCTATGGCATCAGATTGCGCGTAGTGCTAAAACAAACAGTAGATTATTTATTTAATTAATTAATATTAAAATGTATATGCCACCGCCCCCCCCCCCCCTGCTCAAAGCATCTCAGGGTGGCTAACAACATTTTAAAGCATATTAAAATACACAACAGATAAAACTACACTTAAAACAACCTAAAATCCCAAATTAAACAACCCATACCCAAACCCACCCTAACCCAACCTACCCTCGGTAAAGGCCAGCGGAACAGCCAGGTCTTACACTGTCTACTGAAAGAGGGGAGGTCGGTGGTCAAGCGGACCTCCAACGGGAGGGAGTTCCACAGCCGCGGCACGGCCACAGAGAACGCCCTCCTCATGGTTGAAACCCAGGGGACCCCAAGGAGGGCGCCTGCAGCCGACCACAGGGGCCGATCCAGGACCTCCCAGACGACCACAGGGGCCGATCCAGGACCCCCCAGCCGACCACAGGGGCCGATCCAGGACCCCCCAGCCGAACCCAGGGGCCGATCCAGGACCCCACAGCCGAACCCAGGGGCCGATCCAGGACCCCACAGCCGACCACAGGAGCCGATCCAGGACCCC
>QEPC01005386.1:124285-156578 GCA_003113815.1 Sphenodon punctatus | reverse complement strand
TCTCCTCATGCGTCAAGAGTTTGCTCTTGCCAGATGGGGGAAATTGAATCTGTTGACCATTTTTTACTTCGCTGCCCTTATTATAACAACCTGAGGGAGGTTTGGATACTTCCTCTGTTAGTGGAATGCCTTGCCTTTTCTACAGAGCAGCGCTATGAGTTTCTCCTCTCCTTGCCTGATAAGGAGGCCATGGGGGCTCTTGCAGCTTATACTCTCTTGGCATAAAAAAAAAGGACTTAAATCAGGGAGCGTTTACAGCACAGGGAGGTTACCTAGGGAAGGGATGACTAACTCCTACCATGAGGGAGTTTATTCCCCCTGGCTTTCAGTTGGCTCCATGGGTTATTGGCATTAGATAAGGGTGATCATAATAGGGTTATTTTAGTTCTGTTTTACCAGGGATTATGTTCGCCTTGTTATTATTGGGCTGCAATTCCTCCTGCTGCTTGTTGCTTGTTGTTTCTTATTGGGTTCTAGCGGTATGTGTTATTTGTAATGTGATATTTGTATATATGCATGTTTGTTGTTGTTTTTGTTCGGGACAGAGCGGAAGCTAGTGCCCTAAATAAAATTGAATTGAATTGAAAAAATTGAATGGAGTACCCGGGTGATTCATCCCAATCGGAAGGATGGAGAGCGACAGAGCTTCTTAAAAACCATCCGGAGATTTCATAGGATCATAGAATTTTAAGGTTGGAAGAGACCTCAAGGGTCATCTAGTCTAAACTAAACCTCTACAACAGATGCTCGTCCAGCTGAGTTGTGAAAACCTCCAAGGGAGGAGATTCTACAGCTTCCCTGGGCAGCTTATTCCATTGTCCAAGAGTTCTCACAGTTAGAAAGTTCTTCCTAATATCCAACTGAAATCTACATTGCTTAAAGCAGGCTGTCTGGATTGGAACTCTGTGGATACTACCATGGTGACTGGGGAACTCATCAACTGAGCCAAGTAGGGCACTATGACTATTGACAACCATGCATTAGCTACTGTTCAGATCCCCCATCCTGCAGCCACTTTCACATTTGATCAGTCCCAAGTTACTGACTGAATGGGATTTTCAGGATTAGGTTCCGTTTTAATATGGTGGACCTCAGCCATCCATCCCAACAACATGCCGGGCAAGACTGGCAAATGGATACTAAAAATAAAAAGTGTGTAGTGGTCTGACCGGGTCATGGGAGAGTCCTCGCAGAACTGGGCCCCAGGTGAGGGGATAAGTACCCGCAAAGAACACTATGGAGCCAGGCTGAACAAGGTCAAGCCTCTGCCCCTTTAAAGGAACTTGCTCCTTCTTCTGGCCACGCCCCTTATGGGGCTATAAAAACAGCAAACTCTCATACTAAGGGCATTTTCAGATGGATACTTATCCCAGGATAAGAGCGTTATCACCGGGATAGTTTGTCCATCTAAACACTGTCAACAGTGATTATTATCCTGGGATAACAAAAATACCACGGTGTTATAAAACCCCGATCACTGGAGTTTATAACAACCGGTTATTAAACTATGCCAGGATAATGTCCGCCTGAACGACATATCCCGGGATAGTCAACTATCCCAGTGATTAGCGTTACCGAGTCTAACGGCAAGGTACATGCTCGGAAATGTTCAGAATGCTCAGCTGCACAGAGGACGTGCCGTTACAGGGAACGGCCACACACCGTCTCCACCACCCTCCGCACACCATCCCACCCCACACGCCCACGGGGCCCCCAGTCCATTTGAAAAGTGGGACCTTAGAATAAAGGAATATCGAGCGAGCAGCCTCTGCGTGGTGTGATTTGGTGACCGATCCGGCAGAGGCTTTTGGTGAACAGCTGCACCCTGCTACAGGGGACAGTGGTATTGCCAAGGATAAACAACTTGTAGAATGGAGGTTTAAAATTCAGGACAAGAGGGCTGCAACCTGGTGAATGTGCCTTACATGCAATACAGCTGCAGCAGGTAGCACATTTGCTAGCGGCGGGTAATAGCCACATGAATGAATGAATGAATGAATGAATAACTTTATTCAGCATGGCCATTGGCCACTGCTTTGCCATTATATAAAACAATTAAAATATAAGACTACAGTCGTCTAATCATTTAGATCTTTTAGCTAGGTCCTTCAGCCTAGCTATCGTTCAACTCAAGAAGAATGAGAATAAGAAAGGAACTGAGATCTCTATTGCTCGTTTAGAGGGAGTACCCAGCCCCTTTCGCTGGCTGGCAAGATTAATCACTGCAAGCCGCCCATTGTCCAGAGTCTCTTAGTCCCTTCTATTCCATAAAGTTTTTACGCATATGGAAGGCTTGAATCAGGAAGCCAGCAACATTACGCCAGATCCGCTCCTTTTGTGATCCCAGGAGCCATCGAATCACAGCGCATTCCATCCTACCTGGTAGTTCTTCTAAAAGGGAACTCAGCCACACACCTTTCTCAGCTTGTCATAAAGGCGGCAGGTCAATAAAATATGCCCCACTGTTTCCACAGCTTGGTTGTCGACCGGACAAAGCCTCTCCAGAAATGGGGTTCCCCTCATCCGCCCCTCCAGCACATTGGAGGTCAAAACATTAGCTCGAGCCTGGAAAATGAGCTGCTTACCTCTTGTCGACAATCCACTGGTCAGATAAAGGGCCACCTGGCCCATCTCTGGCACCCACTGAAGGTACATTTCCACATGAGGGGAAGCTCTGACTTTACCCAAATCATTTTGCCTTTCAATGTCTCTGGCACAGGTAAGGATCTCCTTAGAGATTAACATCGCTGGCTTGTGAGAGAGATAGGCCACCGACATACCCAATGTCTCAAAATAGGCCTCCATCCTGTCCTGCCACGGGTTGGCATACGTGTCTCTCGCTGCAAGCTGGAGTAATTCTGAACACTGGCCACTATGCAATTTACACCACCATTTACTCGCTTGGTCCATGGCCTGTTGGCACCAGCTGCTCTGCCCCCATTCCAGTCTGATCATCGCGTGAGGGCCTGGGTGGGATTTAGTAAGTAGCCACAAAAAGGGGCCCACAGTTCAGCTCCATACATCACCTGAGCCTAATACCCACATTTTCGGGCACACCAAGTTGGCCCTTGATGGGGTACCTGGCCCTCCATTGAGTAACCCAGGACGCCAGTCCCTGCACCCACAGCTCCACAGACTGACTCATTTCACCACCTGGCTGCTGCTGCTTTGGTCCTGGCCACTGCTCCCTGCTTCTCCTCGGCCCATGGGCTGCACAGCTGAGCAGGAAATTTCTTCACTCTGATTTTTCTGAGCGGGGCTGGGGGAGCGAGGTGGCCTCTTCCAACATGTGTGCACGCTCCTACTGATCAGGGGAGTGCACGGATCCTGTGCGCACCTCAATTCCAGGGGGGCCGGGGATGGAGGACTCATTAGGGGGGTGCATGCAGGTGGGGAGAGGCCTCCTTGCTCCACCCCCACTCAGAAAAAGCCAACTCAGCTGAGCAGTGCACAGGTCAGGAAAGAGCAGGGAGCAGTGGCCAGGACCAGAGGAGCAGCATCCTCTGTGATGTGAGTCAGTCCAGGGAGTCGGGCAGCCTGTTGGGTTGCATTCTGGTACCAGTTAGTGCCTGAAGGCAACCAGGGCGAGCCGGGCACTGCAAATTCAATGGGGTGTCCGACTGCTGGCTATAGCTGCAACCAGATACCCAGCAAATGTACCTGGCAAATGAACAGCTGTGATTAGAAACAGCTCCCTCCCTGCCCCACGGAGCTTACAATCTAGAATGGACGAGGAGAGGGACATATAGGGAGAAACCAGGATACGTTCGGGAAGGTGCCTGTGTATAGCTTAGTTACAAGGGAGGAGAGGGGATCCCTGAAGGATGAGACAGTCTAAGAAGCAGAATAATGAGTGATCTTTGGGGGCCAGGAGTTTGCATTCCATGTTAGTATTCGGTAATTTGGTTGTTCAGCGATTCAGAACTTGACCGCTAGAGTATTTGGCATTTTTAAAAAAAGTCTCCTTGCCTGCATTTTGTAATATTGATTCTGCTGCCATTGGCTTTCACNCTGCTGTCACTGTCAGACAGCTTCTAGCGCTGTTTGCTGTTGCCAAGTGTACATTAAAGTTTTTTTGCTGCTAAGCCAGCAACATCATCAAGTCTCTTATCGTGGGCGTGGGTTTGACAGACATGCTGCTTACTTACTACACCTGTCCACAGGCTTCACTCCAAGGTCCACAATCAACATAAACCCCAACATACAAGGAAGCCAACTATTCCCAGTTGTCACCACAAGGGCACTATGCCCATATTCTCCACCAGAACACATGTTGCCAGGTGTCCTGTAAGCACCGCAGGAGGTGCTAGGGCACCTTGGGGAATTAGCAGGATCACCCGTTCTCTACTCAAAGGTATCAGTAATATGTATAAAGTACCAATTCACAGTCCTAGTCCTGCATTCAGTCAGTAGTGTTTGGTCTAAGAACATAAGTAGTGCCACACTGAGTCAGACCAATGGTCCATCAAGCCCAGCATCCTGTCCTCCGACAGTGGTCAATCTCGATCGCATGGGAGAAGAACCAACAGTCACAATGGACAATCCATTCCCCGTTGTTCACTCCCAACTCTCGACAGTAAGAAGTTCATCCCATAAGCTACTTGCCTAATAGCCATTAATGGACCTACTCTCCAAGAACTTATCCAGTTCTTTTTAAAACCCAGCTATACTACTGGCCTTGACAATGTCCTCGGGCAACAAATTCCATAAGTTAATTATGCGTTGAGTGAAAAAGTACTTCTTTTTATTTGTTTTAAATCTTCCGGCAGCTAGTTTCATGGAGTGTCTCCTAGTTCTAGTACTAGTTGAGAGGGTAAATAACCGTTCCCTATCTACTTGTTCCACACCACTCAAGATTTTATAAACCTCTGTTCTCTTACCCTGAGCTCAGGTTTTTTTCAGAAGTGATGCTACCACGCTTAGACTCAATCCAGGGTAATGGCTGCCACCCCGCCCCGAGGTAGGCCGATACCCAGAACAGACATGATGGTGCGCCTTACCACACTTTGCCCTGAACCATGGTAGCGCTTACCACCGGCTGTTCCTCGTGATTTTCCGAGATCACAACTGGTCGTAACTGCTACCACAGTTCGGGGCAAAGCGTGGTGAACATCTGGCGGCCACCGAACAGCGGTGACAGTGGTTTTGCCCCTAGGGTGGGGTTATGTGTAGTAAAGTGTGGCTAAGCGTGATAGCGTCACTTCTGAAAATACCCTCAGACTGCAGTTTGGTCAAAGCAAAGCGAACAACAGAGAACAAGAATTCTGACTGGAGGCACGGAAGTGAAGGTTAAGAGGCACTGCGGTTAAGGGGTGGGCTTTTTTGCAGTGATTGGCTCAGAAATGCAGAAACAACAAACTTGGAAGTAAAACAGTACTCTCAGCAACGCAGTAAGTGGTAAACGAACTGTACGCAGTAAACAGTATGTGGAAAGTCAGTAAATCTGGATGGTATCTCACGGTATTGCTAAAATCTAGAAATCACATTGGTATCAGGGAATGGTTGGGAAACTGATCCCAGTTTCTGTTACGGTGAAATTTTTTGCGAGCAGCAATTTAGATGCTCACTTCATCCCTAGCTATTGTCCTCCTCATTGTGCCCTCCCCAAAAAGGTAAGTGCCCCTCCCAACTGAGACACTGTAGTTATGCCACTGTCAGGAATGGTAACACCCAGTATTTTCAGGTAATCGTCTGTCTGGCTTGGTATTTGGATACCAATCAGGCACTCGATAGGCTAGTCAGACATGCATGTCTTACCCACAGGTAGCAAATGTGTGTACCTGTTTCAGCTCTACACACTCTGGCTGAGGGCTGAGTCTCAGAGACCCGTGCTCTGTGCTTAAAATGGAAGGCTTGGAGAAAGTCAATTGCCTCCTACTGAATTTTAGCCACTCCCCCCTCCCCCCGCCCATCTGTTTGGGATTAAGGAGCACAATGGAGCAGAGCATTAAAAAATGAAGTGCAATTCATGCCTTTTGCTACAGCAAGAAAAAAATTAGGTTTCCCAAGAATGACAGACATTTTCCGGCAGTAAATAGTAAGAATACGATTAAACATTAAGTGTACAAGAAGGGGGCAGACTTTAACGTTAGATTCCAGGGCTGGTTCTTTTTTTGCAGGGACGGCGCAAAAATAGGGAAATAACTCAGAGACGCCTGCTTCAAAAGATTAATTCCATTCTTCATTTGCTCCAGCTGCTTTGACTGGCCGAGAGCATCCTTTCTGAATTAAGGTCAGCGTCTGATACCTACAGTGACGCTTCTTTATTATGGGGGATGCCTTGTCTCAGTTCCTGCTGCAAGGATTGCTGTTGAGCTCATTCGTCATAAACAAACATGAGGCAAGGGATGATGACTAAAGCAAAACTCACTGTGGAGAGATAGAGAGATGGAGATGAAGCAGAGTTTGTTTTTTCACAGGGATTTGGGTTTCTGCTATCTAGGTCACCTGTGTCTAGGGGTGATTTTATACGAGCGGGTCGCAGTGGTGTGACCCACTTGCGTGATTTTTCAAAATCCCGCGAGGTGGGATTATATGTGACGATGGATGCGATCACGCGCATTCAAGGCGGTTGGGAGTTGTCTGCCGACTAAATACGTCAGACATCGAGGCATGTAGCTAGCGGTTGGCAAACAATGCGAATGCGTGCGATCGCATCCATCATCACGTAATATTTTGAAAAATCACGTGAGCTGGTCATGCAACTGCGACCCACTCGTATAAAAGCAGTCTGAGGTTAATGGGATTTCTTCATTTGGAAGTTTGCTCGTGAACAATGTAGCTGATGACAAATCCCAACATTTAATCTGCAGGGACAGGGTTTAATGGCTCCATTGCTGCATCCCCCAGGAAAACCTGCAGGTATGATCTCAGGACACCCAGAAAATTAGAGAAACGGGGCAGCTCTTGATGGTCTGGATGTCCTTGGGGAACTTCAGACTCCACCATACGGATCCTTAGGCACCTGTGCCAATTGTACTTCCTCCATGCTTCTTCCTATTGGCAGCACAGCTCCCTCAGGGCATGGTGCCATTGACCCATCCAGGCAAGGGCTCTGGCAGAATTACATTCAAGAGAGGGAGCAGAGGACAGGAGAGCTGCTTCGCTCTGCCCTTTCCTGACATGACCATACCCCTTACCTCTTAAAAACGTATTATACTTTATTTACGTAATATAAAATGAGACTAGATTACAATACCAGAAACAAATGATTAGTGACTAATAAGATCACATACAAATCAAGGGGAGCTAATCAAAGAAAAATACAACTTTAGTCAGGACAATTTAGTCAAAAATTATCAAATTGCAAAATCAAAGAAAAAAGATTTAGTATCTTCTTTGATTGTTTCCCCTTGAATAATCTTGATACAGGAGAGTCACCTATTATGAAAATTCCGATAACCCACTCCAGTCTCTGCCAAAAACATTTTCATTGTGTACATGTACCAGAGATGATTTATCTATTCACTTATGGAGCGTTCTAATGTTGTTTTCCAGTTTGGGGCAATTACATAGATAGCGGCGAGTATCATAATTTTACAAGTTACCTGTTGACCTTTTTTTAAAATACCTTTGGGATAAAGACCAAGAAGAGCTATTTCCAGTCAAAAAGGGATAATACGAGTGGCCTCCTGGATATGTTTCACGATTTTTTGCCAAAAAAGTTGATTACTACTACAGAGCAACCAACAATGCCTTGTTGACTATATATATATCTATATACCTGGTTCCCCACAATTTTGCCAACAGAATCACTTCTCCTGTTTATTACCAAATTGAAGTTGCTGGGCGCTGCAATAATACCATAATATCAGCTTAATTTTAGGCTCTTTGATCTCCATGGCCCTAGAACATCCCTTCATATGCTGCCAGATTTGATGGATCTGATTTTCTTCTAATGGTCTAGCTATATCTTTCTCCCATTTCTTGATATACAGAACAAAGTTACTAAATTCCAAATCGATCCGTTCTTTATAAATACCTGCTATCAAACCTTTATTTAGAGACTGATTAAATTTGCGCGAACGGATGCTTATATAATTTGGCCTTATCACACCGTGTAAAACAAGTTTTCGTTTGATTATAGGGCAAAAAATCAATCCTTCTCTGTAAACGTTGTTCCCTAATATTTTGCTCCCAAAATTGGCCTATCTTGTACAGCTGTTCTGCTCTTACAATACCATTTATCATCAACTCTCTCCTCAAAGAATGAGCAAGGTTATTCATTTTCAAAACAATACAGTCTACTGGTGTGGAGGGAGATGCCTTCCTCTCTACTTTTAACAGCTTTAAGGTTCGCTCCCAGTAAGATAACGCTTGGCAAACAGACCTGCCTTGGATGCTCCTGCCAACTAGACTTACCTATTTTATCCTCATCCACCAACACATCCTTAAAACTGTCCATTTGAATTGCATATTTCTCTAATGCTACCCATTGAACCAAGCTGGGGGCATGACTACGTCCCTTTCTGAGTGCCCTGATGTAATGACACTCAGCAAAGGGGCATGGTCATGTTAGAGAGGGGTGGGGCAAGGAGTGGCCCCACCACTTCATGATGTAAGCATGCCCCCCTTTCCAAGAGTCAGAAGGTCATGACACTGAGAAGGGGCGCAACCATACGCCATTGCACCCAGTTCCTGGATCCCATGACTCAGCACTAAACACTTCAAAAAAATGCATGCCATCAAGGGTTGCTAGGTATGCAAATGTTTCTAGGACACTTATGAAAAATACATGTTGCAGGGCCTGCATTGGTGCCTACATTTTAGCCACACGCCCCTTGCCCATCTGTTTGGGATTAAGGAGCACAATGGAGCAGAGCATTAATAAATGAAGTGCAATTCTTGCCTTTTGCCAGACTAAGAGGGAAAAAAATGAGATTTTCCAACAATTGGCCTTAGGCATCAATGCAGACCCTGCAACATGTATTTTTCATGTGTCCTGGAAACATTTGCACATTTGGCAACCCTAATGTCACTGAACAGGCTAACTCTGCATCTCCTTCTCCTTCCTGCCCCATAGTGCCCCTCCACCCTCATCCACAGTATTCTGGCTCTGAAGAATCAGCACTCTCTGATATCAGGGACTGAGGCCGCTTTTATACGAGGCGCTGAAAAGCGCCTTCTGAGTCCTGCGTTGAAAGAAAAGCCAGCGCGGGGCGTGTTTCCATGCTCCTCGCGCTGCCAGAAGGGACTCAACAATGGAGAGCACGTCACTCCCAGCAGCGCGGGGAGCATGGAAACACTCCCTGCGCTGGCTTTCTCTAAATGCAGGACTCAGTCGGAGCCGCTTTTCAGTGGCTTGTATAAAAGCGGCCTCTGTGTACAAGACTTCAGAACAAAACGCAGAGAGGAGAAACTGGGCCTGTAGGAAGAACTGGGAAAGATGCTAGTGCAGGGGTGGGGATCCTTCAGTCATTTTACCCAAGGTCATTTCCCGCTGGCCTGCAGACGGAAGTCAAGGAAGGGGAAAGCCTCTGAGGGCTGGGAAGAGCACCTACACACCTTACATGACTCTGCCCAGACACTCCAGGCTGGGGTTCCCACAGAATATTCTCAGCATGGCTTTGGTCCCCACCTAGGCTGACCAGATATGGAAATTTTAGAGGACACATGAGAAATACAGGTTGTAGGGTGCCAATACAGCCCCGCAACCTGTATTTCTCATAAGTGTCCTCTAACGTCTGCACATCCGGCCACCCTACCCTCACCCCTCACAGGACACTTTGCAGGGGGACGATGCCTGGTTCAGCTCTGCCCCACAGATACGCAAATGTTACAGGACACTCCACCCTCACCCCCCAACAGAACGAGCCGGCCCATGGAGTGTTGGGCTGGTGGGGGGCTACTTTTGTTCCCTTGTTTGTTTGGTCTGGTGTGGGTCTGACCCACCCATGGGGAGGAATGGTTCCCCATCTCTGTACTAGAGCTAGCACTGCACTATGTTGTAACCTGCCGCTAGGTTAGGAACAGGCCACTAAAAAACCATAGACATAGGGATCAAACCCAAGTCATGGAGCATGACCTTCTTCAGTGACAGAGGCACTGGGGGAAAGGGGAGGGTGTCGCATCTGCCCCGAGGGACACATTTCCCACAAGGTTCAGGGCTTGGGGGAACAGCAATAATCCCATCCCCTACTAACTATTTGATAACGTGAGCTGCCCTGCCTGTGTGGTGAGGAGCTGTAGCCAGGCAGAGAGAGAGAGAGAGACGCCATTTTCTCCATGGCCTGTAATTGAGATGGAGCGGAAGGACAGAGCTTCTCCTTCACTGGCATAGAGCCGTCGGAGCATGGATGCTGGTGTTTGGTAAGGCAGTGGGTCTCATCCCCTGCCATTCCCACAGCATCCCTCTTTCCGCCATTTCCCCTGAGTCCCTCACAAAGTTTAGGGGAAAGTTACATTCCTGCCTACCTCTGACTGTTGGCAACACTCGCTTAACCTGCCCTGACAGCTAGGGTTGCCATAGCTCCCCTTTAATCCAGGACGCTTATGAAAGATATATAGTGCAATCCCCCCACCCCCCGGCCTTCCGTCAACGTAAGGCCTTCTACTCTACGTGTTTCTGCCCCATCCCATCTGCAGAGGAAAGTGGAGAAGGGCCAGACTTACAATGACCCTGGGTCCTGCTCTTTTCTCTACTCCTGGGTGGTTCCGCAGGGGCCCTCATTTTCACCAGGCCACAGTGTGAGGGCCCTGCTCCCTCCCAGTGGGCCCCAAACACAACCATCAAGAACAGGGGTGGGGAACCTCAGTCCTCGGCACGTTTTGATGTGGTCCCTTTCCAGTGCCTGGATCTGGCCCCTGGATCCTTCTCTACCCTCAAGCACTGAAACACTGAGCTCAGGATTAGGGCTATAGCGGAATGTCGCAGCGGTAGCTATTTCCACCGGAAACAGCGTTTCCGCAATTAGTGGTACGGCATGGCAGAGGCTTTCATTCCGCTAGTTTCATTCCGCTACTTCTGCAGTTCCGCTAATTTCATTCCGCTACTTCCACAGGCTTCACAAAATAGCGGAAACATGACATGTTCGCTACTTCCGCCATTCCGCCAGCGCCACAAAATAGCGGAACAGCAGTTTTCCGACAGTTTCCACAATTTTTCCGCAATTTGCAGAATGCCGGCGGAATTAGTGGAATGTCCACAGAAAAGCCACGGTGTGGCGTGGGCAATTCCGAAATGGCGGAATGGAATCATGGCGCGGTAACAGCGGCTGCCACATCAGCCCTACTCAGGATAATGGAACAGAGATGAGGGCATGCATGCAAATGTAGGGGACAGATCCATGGCACAGACCCATGATCTGGGCCCTCCTTTTCTTGAATAAGCCTGTTAAGCACCCCCGCCCCCACCCTCTATGTGGGCCCTTGGAGCTCGTACTAATTTTTAATGTGGCCCCCGGCACAGAAAAGGTTCCCCACCCCTGATCTAGAAGGCCCAAGAAGGCAGGGCCACAGGGAAGGCGGAGAGGCTACCAGGGCCCCCGCATTTGATCCTCACCCTGGGCCCACACATTCTAGCCAGCCCTGAAGGGGAGCCCAGAGTCCCATATGCCATTTTCTGTTTAGAGGTCAAGACAAAAACAAAAATCAATCCTGAACAAGAGACAGAGAAACTTGTCTCTCACACATTTCTGTTACATAACGATATGCCCAGCCCAAATTAAGCCCCAGATAAAGCTGTGAATGTGACCATGAAACGACTTTAGAATGTGCCTGCAGATTGCTGTTGGAGGTCAGCGTGACTGGAATTATTCCTCTCGGGGGGGTTAAAACGAAGGGCGGAATAAACTCGCCCCTCCCAAATAGGGTCTGCTGAATTAAATAGGAATCTTTCCATTGACTTCAGTGGGCTTTGGATCAGGCCTATATTGAATACGCCAGTAGATTATTATATTATTATTACAGGAACAGATATCAGGCTGAGGCCTGAGAAATTCATGTATGCCATGCTGAGAACTGGAGGGCTGGCAAGGTAGTGGGCACTTGATGTTGGGAGATTTGATGATGATTTTGTTTGATTGTGTATAAAGGTTTCTGGTCTGAAACCCCTCCTCAGGCCTCCCTCTGTGGGTTCTGATCTCTGGGGTGGGCTCCAGGCCGAGGGTAACTCCAACGTTTATTATTATTTATCAGCCATACCGTGCCATACATTGGTCATTAGGGCTGCTTTACCGGTGTTCCTATAGACCCGATATATACACAGTCCCATCGCTGTTTGCCAAACAGCTGGGAGCAATTCCTTCTTCCCAGGACACCAAGTCCAGGATGGGATTATTTAATTTATTTGTTTATTTTATGTGTTTACTTTGTCATACTTTTTCATTTTTGTTGTGAGCCGCCTCCAGTTGCCTTGGCAAGAGAGCACGGGATACAAATAAAAAATGAAATTTTAAAAAAAAAAAAAAAATTAATTTTTTTTATCCTGCCCTTCCCTAAAAAAGGCTCAGGGCAGTTCACAATACATATAAAACATATTTAAAAATCCATAAAACAAAAAAACAAAAAACTCCCACAACCCTCCACAAGAAACGACCCAATACCATTCCCCATTTCCCACATCAAACAACCCACCCTACATCCCCTATCCCTGCCCACCAAACGGCTTTACAAACAGGAAGGTCTTACACCACCTCCGGAAGACAGTCAGGCTCGAGCTCAAAATCCTCTGGGGGAAGGGAGTTCCAGAACATCATGGCCCCGCCATCCATAGCCATTGAGTCTGGGGGTGTTTGATGGTTAAAACAAAGTTTCCACACACAAGCACATACACACACAGTCCTTCTCTCTCTCTATCTCTTACACACACACACACACACACACACATGCTCTTTCTGTCCCTTTTCCCCCCAAACACCAGGGACATAGCTAGGTAGGACGGGGGCCTGGTGCAGAAGGTGGAATGGGGGCACTCCAATACATGGTGCATATGCACTCTACATGTGTGTGGAACCCCTCCGCACCCCCGGGCTTGTGGGTCCTGGTGCAGCTGCACCTGCTGCACACACGCACAGACTCCTCTGGCAGGGGGCTCTTCAGGGATCAGCAATTGATTGAAAGGGAGGAAAGGAGCAGCAGGGCCTCACAGGAAGCAGCCATCTTGGGGGCTGAGAGTCACAGGTGGGGCGATAAACTTCACAGAAATAGAGGGGCTTCAGGAGTGCTGGCTCTCAGGCTACTAGGACTGGCCTCATTGTGGGGCAATCTCTGATTGGGGGGCCCAGGCCATGGGCCTCATTGGCCCTGTCACCCTTCACATGTCCTAGGCCCCTTACAAAACTTGCCCTCACCAGACTCTGAGTCTGCACCCAAGCACCATCTGGCTGGGGCCTTATCAGCACGTTGGAGAGCTCCCTGCCTTATACACTGTGGAGCCCCAGGCCTAAGATTGCCAGGTTTATAGCCCTCAATGGAGGTGGAGCAGTGGTGATGGACAGGCCAGCCTTAAAGGGCAAGCGCCTGCTCCATCACAGAGGAAGACACATGAACAAAGCGTCGAATCTATAAAGTAACCAAGTACTGAAAACTGAAATACACAAATTAATGAAGTCATTAAATAAGAAATACGATACCAGTGTTACAAATAAGCAAAGCAGGAAATAATGAAGCAGAGTAAGTACCATAATCAGAAACAAACTGATGAATAATGAAGCGTCAAACTTTGTATCCCCAATGAATTTCGAATCAGATTTTGGTTCTGAAAACAAATCCCCAAATTCAATTCATGAATTTGTGGATTTGTTTTCAGAACCAAAATCTGATTCGAAATTCAATTCATGAATTTGTGGGTCCAAATTTAATTGTTGCTCTAAAGGGGCGACATTTGGTGTTCAGTGCTATGGAGTTTTCCATCAGGCTTGTTAAGCTGGAAAGGGTTAAATAACTGTGCGTGTATCGTTTAAGAGCAAGACTGTCTGCTGGAGCCCGCAAGTGCTCTGTTGATTTAATTGATCCTCGGGGAGGTCTGGGCTGGATCGATTCTACCTTCTTTGCTAAGTGCAGCATGGGCAACGTACACGCAAATCTGATTAGCCAGTAATGGGACTTATCAGAAGGATTCATTCGGCAGATGAGGCTGCAGGTGTCACTGGAGCCAGAGCCAATATTGGAAGGAGAGAGAAAGACAGCCCCTTCCCAAAGCTTCTGGGGCTTCCGGAATTTGGGAATGACAGAAGGGAGATGAATTGAGCCATGATTGCCCTGTGGTTTCTTCTAAAGCATCTGGTGGCAGCAGTTGCTAGAGACAGGATAAAAGGGTCTCCTGGGAGTTGTACTCTGTGTGAAGTTGGTGCCTTGTTCAGATCCGTGCTACAGTCAGAGACCCATGTTCACTGTCTTTCCCCCATTGGGAGCAACAGGGAAAATAAATGCAGTCAACCCAGATCCCTGACTACAGCTGAAACCGAGAGCTGATATTGAATCCACCGGCAGCCACAGGGTTAGTCCTATATCAGCAAATTACTTGGCAGTTTCAAAATCAGCTGGGGGTCAGCATGGGAATGGGGCACTGCAGGTGGGGAGGGCGTGGGTAAGGGGAGCTGGGGGACAGCCGGACCGGGGTGGGGGTGGGCTTACCAGCATTGTAATGGTGGCGGAAGCTGGCGGCGGCACCATCCAGATTCCTGGAGCCAGCCTAGCCGGTGTGCCGCAGCCCTTGGCACCTACACAGGCCTCTGGAGACCTACGAGAATGTGTACACTCCCAGAAGCTAATCAGAAGTTTGCATTTGAAGCCATCCAGTTCACTCCTGGAGGCCTCCACGTGCACACAGGCCTCCCTGAAGAAAACAAGAAGTTGTCAAAACTTACTACTCCCTTTGCGCAGCTCAGACACTGCAGATCCGCCGAACAGCGGTATTCGCATGAGCATTCATATCGGCTCTAAACTGCACACTGTATTTCAGACCCTAGATACTCCAAGGTGCTGAATTCGAAAGTCCAGCAGGAGAGCAATGCAATGCTTTAGGTACCCTTTGTGGCAAGATGCTCCGGGCAAGACCTTTCAGGACCAGTCCCAACATCCTGCCACTAGGCACCTAAGGCTCAGGTAGCAAAGGGCTACAGCAGAGCTAAAACAGAGAATACTGTATTTGTCAAACTGGCCTGCTTCGAACGGTATCCAACAAAACAGATACAACTATAATTCTGTACCCGCTTCATCAGAACTCCATGTTGTTGATTTTGGATCAGTTATTTGGGCACAATTAGGGCTATTGTGAATATAAAGGACCTGAAATAATATAACCGAACAAGCGGGTATGTGAATATTCATCTCAGTTGCAGCTATTGTTCCTTTTTCCTGAAGGTTTGTCAAAGCCCAAGCCTGAGCATTTTTCAGAGGCAATGTAAGACCTTTGGCCAAGCATTTGGCAAGAGGTGATGGAAGGAAGGGAGGACGTAGAGATGCGCAGAAGGCACATCATTCATCTTCATTTTAGTTTTCATTTTTGTTTCCAAACACCTATTCATTTACAGGGGTTTTCATAAAGGTCTCTACCTTTTTCATTTCATTTTTTTCATTTTATTTTATTAAAAGTGATTAAAAATGTTTTTAAAAAATCACTTCACATGCGCAAATGGCTTCTGGGGGAGCCATTTTGGAAAAGGGTGTGCATGCGCAGAATGGCCCTTGCGTCCACTTTGCACATGTGCCGTGGTTTTGTTTTAAAAAATAAATAACTAAATTAGTTTTAAATAAAATGAAAAATAAAAATGTGCTTATCAATTCATTTTCATTTCCTTAGTTACAAAAACGAATGGGGCTCCATTCATTTTCGTAATGAATTAAACAATACAAAATTGCAAACCCCTAGAAAGAAGGTTTCTAGGAGATTTTTATGTATTTTTCTATATTTCTATTTTTTTATGTTGTAACTAGAGATGAAACCAGTACCCGATTTATTACCTGTGGGAAATACCCGCAATTTTGAACATTGTATGGGTTACCCAATGGGCCGCATCAGTGCTGATTGGGTACCTGATTACCCCATAAAATCGGGAGTTATCGTTATCGATTTACCCATTGCTGATCAGTAAATCGGTATGGCAAAACAGCAAAAAAACAGGACAGTAACTCAAAAACCGAACAGAAACTAAAAATAAAATAAAAATGGTTCTAACAGTCAGTATTTTCGGTACTGGAAGTCAGTAAATCTGGCACTGGGCAACCTGTCGGGCACTAATCGGGTAGCGATTAGTACCTGAAGGTGGTGGGTCAGGTCAAGTTTGACAGGTTTACCTGTTTTTGCATTTCAACTATAGTTGTAACCCGCCTTGGGCCTTAGGGGAAGGTTGGGTTATAAGTTTAAATAAATTAATAATAATATGCCAATAATATCTGCAAATTCCAAATCCACGATTTGTTTCATCAGCAGGCTAACGTGCTAGGAGACAGCAATTAACCCAGATGGGGCCAGTTATTTCAAGTGGCTGAAAGTAGGCCAGGTGACTGGAAGCCTGGGGTTTATAATAATAATAATACTTTATTAGGAGTTTAGCTATCGCTGTACTCCAAAACCACAGTAAAACAAAGACAAAAAGCAGCAAGCAACATAATAAAATACACAAAAAGGACACAAAAGCCTCAAACCTGGGGTTTATAATTTGTGAAGTCCTCCAGAATAGAGGAAATGATTCCAGAGGTTTTTTTGTATTGCATTATTGTTACTATAAAGTATTCACATAGTGCCAGCAGTATCCTTGGAGACAATTCACTGCCCCAAGGAGTTTACAATTTAGAATGGACAAGGCCAGGGGAGCGGAAGCAAAGGGAGAGACAGCGATACATCCATAAGGTTGAGAAGTTGCAGGTGCACATACTTAACTTAGTTACAAGGGAGGAGAAAGATCCTGGGGGATGAGGCAATATAGGGAGAAATATAAGTGAGCAATCTATGGGGGCAAAGAGTTAGGGAAGGCCTGACAGAAGAGGTAGGTTTTTAGGAGGGATCTGAAGGTCACAAGGGAGTGAGAACACGTATGTGTCCAGGGAGGGAGTTGCAAGCATAGAGAGCAGCCTGGGAGAAGGGATGAAGATGGTTTCAGGAGCAGAAGACTCCGAGGTGAGAGAGGGTATTGGCAAAGGACGAGCAAAGTTAACAAGTGAGAATGTAGTAAGAATCGGAGGCAAAAAGATCAGGAGGCGCAACAGCATGAAGAAGCTTGAAGGTGAAAACAAGGAAATTGTGCTAGAGGCAAAAGGGGAGAGGCGGGCTTGTGAAAGGGGAGAGGGAGCCAGGAAAACGGATGGATTATTTTGTCCAAGAATGTTGCATACATGGGTTCCTGGTTGCAACTAGAAACTGAGGGTGAAAACAGACATAACCCTAACTTCACTTTAACACCGCTTTAGCCTGGCTTTCGTCCAGGTTTTGGCACTGAGGCCGCTTTCGTCGATGACCTCCGCCGTGAATTGGACCAGGGTCGATAGACCCTTCTGATTCTGTAAGATCTGGCAGCTGCTTTTGATACCGTTGACCATGAGATGTTGGTGACTCGCTCGCGGGACCGAGCTGGGGTGGGCGGGACTGTTCTTGAATGGTTCCATTCCTTCCTGGCTGGGAGAACTCAGTGAATGGTGCTGGGGGGACTGTTCATCATCTCCCCGGGACCTCTCATGTGGAGCTCCACAAGGCTCCATTCTGTCCCCTCTCTCGTTCAACGTGTCTATGCAGCCACTCAGCAAGGTCGTGAGAGGGTTTGATGTTCGGTGTCATCAATATGCTGATGACACCCAACTCTACCTCTCTTTTTCACCCGGCCCAGGTCTGGCGGTCTCGGTGCTTACCCGGTGTTTGGCAGCTGTGGGGGACTGGATGAGGGTGAGCCGTCTGAAGCTGAATCCCAACAAGACGAAGGTGATGTTAGTGGGGAGGGTGGGAGGGTTGGTGTCCCCCATCATTGATGGGGTTTACCCTTCGCTCGTCCCGCAGGTTCATTGTCTGGAAGTGCTCTTCAATTCCCAGCTCTGCCTGGGTGTGTCCAGGTTGGGGCTGTGGTGAGGAACACATTCTGCCAGTTACATCTGGTGTGGCATCTTTGGCCCTATGTCTCAGACTCTGACCTGACCACTATCACCCATGCTTTCATCATCTCAGATCTGGACTAATGTAACGTGCTCTACGTGGAGCTACCCATGGTGACAGTTCGGAGGCTGCAGCTGGGGTAGAATGCAGCAGCCCGTCTCCTCACGGGGACGGGTCGCCAGGAGCACATTACACCAGTGCTCTGTTCTCTGCACTGGATGCCTACAGTCTTCCGGGCCTGATCCAAGGTGTTGGTTCTCACCTATAAAGCCTTACACGGCTTGGGCCCTGTCTACCTGCAGAACCTCCTCACTCCCGGGGCTCTGGCTTGGCCCCTGCGGTCAACCAGGGGCTCCTTTCTCAAAGTCCCCCAAGTATCCCGGGGGGCGACTATGGAGAGGGCCTTCTTCGTGGCTGCACCAAGGCTGTGGAAATCCCTCCCAGCTGAGGTCCATGTGGCCCCGGACCTCTCCTCCTTCTGATGACAACGTAAGACCTGGCTGGTCCACCACACATTCAGTGAGCGAGATGGGTAAGGGATGGGGGGATTGTATATTTTTCTGGTGCCCCACCATTGCATAGAATTATTTCATAGTGTTCTTTTATGTTGATATTGATGTTTATTTTATTTTATTTTATATTATTGCATTCTGTATTTTAAATGTTTTTATATTATTAGCCGCCTCAAGCCGCGGTTGCAGGAGGGTGTGGGATATGTTTATATATAAATAAAATAAGTAAACAAACATTTCTTATGCATGTTGCAGGACTGTATTGGTGCCCTAGGCAGCCCTGCAACATTAATCTCGAATGTTAAAGCGGTGTTAAAGTGGAGTTAGCATTACGTCTGTTTTCACCCTGAGAAAACCTCTATAACCAAGGGTCTAACTGGTGTGCGTAAGCAAGAGAGAGAAATGCAGCAATGCAAGAGAGGTTTGGCTAGTTTTCCTTTAGGTGCAGCAGGTGTCCACTAATACATTTATATTTTCTTTTTAATTTTGTCTGCCAGATTCCAAGGCGCAAGCTCATTTTCAGGATATCATCGCCAGACAGCAAGTGCAGCCACCGCAGCATATTAAACGGAAAGGGAAATTGTCCGTGTAGCCACTCCTTGAAGTGGCTGCTCTTTTATCAGGAAAATTAGAACAATAATGTCCTTGAACCAGTGCCTGCCAATTACCAATATGGCCATGAGAGGAGATTGGACGGCATCCAGTCAATGTTAATATGGCTTTTAGTGATTAGGAGCTAAAAGTAATGCACATCACAGTCTGCAGAGGAAGAGAGAGACTGTTTACTGGGCTGCCTTTCTGCTGCCTTTCTGTTGAGATTTGCTGGTCAAATCTGCACGATACATTGAGAAGCAAATATCCTTCTCTTCCTACCGGTGCAGAAATTCCAGTGACACGGGGTACGTAGGGATGATGGAATCTCAACTCTGAACTCCCACAGCATAGATCCAGGAGATCATTCCTCTGTCTACATCTCAATACCGCCCTGACTTGATCCTCTACTTAGCTTGTGTGCATTTACTTCTCCAGTAGAACTGAAACAGGATACTGATTTGATACCCGTGAGTCATACCCGCATTTTCTGGTACCATTTCAGGTATCCACATCGGGACCTGAATACAGATCGAGTACTCAGAAGACTGAAGTTTTGGTTACTGATTTTTGGGAGTACCTGATATTACCCCCGAACCCAAAATAAGACTTGAAAAAAAATCCCCAAATCCAGGACAAAATTGGGACAAAAATCAGTATTTCAGTCTGTAGCAGGTTCGGGCTTGCCAGTGTGCTGAGTATTTACAGGATCAGTCTCATCACACAGTCACCCATAAGAATTAGCATTTGTCAATACTTTATTTATATACACAGCACATTCCCTTTCCAGGCCAGGCACCAAACCTCTGGCCAGTCTCCTTAAAGCATTCACAGTGCAGCACAGTATCTCAGCCTCTATCTCAGTAGCCTCAGGCCTACCCAGGCCTACCTCTGACTAGCTCACACCCAACTCACTCAGGCTCACATTCCATAGCCTTCTCAGTGTTGGTTCAGCACTCCAGCAGAGATGCTCTCTCCTTGGCTTCCAGACTGCTTCTGCCTCTCTGCTTCCTGTTTTATATACTTCTGAGTGGGTGTGGCTTCTTCTCCACTCAGCCGCTCTTAAAGGCACCGCTGTCTCAATATGCTGCTCCCTGCTACACGGTTGTTGGTATTTCAGTATACTGGTTGTTAGTATTTCAACATTTTGGGTACCTGATTGAAAAGCAGTTCAGGTACCCAAAAGTACCCAAAATATTTGTTTCAATCCGGGTACTGGAAATTTGACAGGTATACCTAATTTTGCTGGTACTCATTTCAGCTCAAGAAGCCACCAAATCATGTTAGTCACCTGTGATGAAGCAGGCCCGCCCCCTTTGGGGGCTATATAACACCCCAGCAGGCTTCACTGGCTGTGAGAATCCAAGCAGGCCAGAGCCAGAATCAGGCTGATTTGTCCTGTGAGCTCTCCTGGGTCCTGAACTGAACACAAGACAAGGGCGCCGTTAGAACAGATGCAGCAGGAGCAGCCACAGCAGGGCCCATGAGTCTGTAGGGGCCACTGGAGTGCAATGTCCCAGCAGGGGGTCCATTCCATCTTCTTCAGTGGGGCCTATTCCCACCTAGCTACACCCCTGGTAGGAAGAGCTAATCTGGGGAAGTGCTTCCTAGCAGTTCTTCCTTCTGGAGAAGAGGACAGGGATCTGAGTGTCCAAAGCAGGGCTCGGCCCAAAGCCAATAAACAGTCTGCAAACCTGGAAGAGGGGAGAATCCAGAGAGAGCTATGAAGACTATATATATGGCCTGTTTGCTTCTATGTTGGACTCAGGCAGACTACAGTGATTGTGTTTGCACCCGAAGGATGTGTTAAAGTGAGGAAACGCTTGACTAAACCTCTATCAGTGGTCTGAAAATGATTTGGATTGGCCAGCCTCTGCAGCCACTCAACCTGCTGGGGCAAGCACATCGAGACACCACCACTTCCTGATGGGAACACGACTGACTTGAAAGAAAGAAAGTTATATCTGATATAAAGAACGGCATGCGCCTCTTGCAAGCACTTAACCACGGTCCTCAATGGCACGGCTAGCACCGTTAACCTCAATGGGATACGTAAGAAAGAGCCCGGACCATTGGTCCATTTAGCCAAGCATCCTGTCGCCAACAGTTGCTGCTACTGGATGCCTCGGTGAGAATGTACAGAAACAGGACACCAATGAAGTCAGGGTTGGATTCACACAAGTGCAGGCTGTGTGATCACACAGCGGCCCCCCAAAATATTACTGCACTTCTTTCCTGTTACACTCCCACCTGGAAGATCAGCTCCTCCACCCCCTCCTGAAAATTCACCTCTTCTGTCAGGCTTCCCCCTAGCCCCTCGTTCCTACAGTCTGCTCACCAATGCCTCCTCTACTCTCCTTTCATTCACAATCCCCTTCTCCCCTGCAAGTAAGCTATGTGCGGGCACCTGCAATTTCTCAACTTTGTGAATGTCTCCTTGTCTCTCCCTACAGTCCCCTCTCCCTTGTCTTCTGTCCCTTGTCTCTTCTATATTTTAAGCCAGTCAGGGCAGGGACCTGTCTCTAATTAATGATTGTATGGTGCCTGGAACATTGCTGGTACTATATAATAAAATAAAATAATAATAATAATAATAATAATATATCGGGTCCAGAACTAAACTTGATTTGACAAAATGAGCATGACAACAGAAGCATGTGTAAAATACAAGCCCTCGGAGCCTGGCTTATGGAGGTCCTGCAGCAGGAGCAAAGCTACAGGTGGGGCAAGTGGGGCTGCTTTCAGGGGGGCCCAGTAGGGCCAGCCCCATTGGGTCATCTAGATGTCCCAATTTACCTCTGCCAGAGCTGCCTAGGTCTTAATCAGTGAGCCAGGAGCTGGTGCCATGTCTGTCAGTGGCTGATACCCTCTCCCCTCACCCCACCCCCCTTTGTCTTCTGACTCCACACTTTGCCTCGCCTACCTCGGCAACTTCCAAGCCATGGTCGGCATTAGTACCTTGCTCCTCCCCGCACCTGCAATTCCAGTGTCCCCCCATGACTCTCTGACCTCCCCCCATCCTAGTTATTATGGGGCCCAGCAACTTGACTTGTCCTAGAGCCTTATTAAATGTACCTATAGAGTGGCCACAAACACATCCCCAGAATACAGGACATCTTACTGCAAGGGGAAAGCGCCCCCTACTGAGCTCCCCACCCTGCCCTCAGCAGAAAGGGGCTGGGGGGAAGCAGCGGCTGGGACCGCTGCAGATAAACATGCAGCTGCAGCTTCAGGGTCCCTTCCCAACCCTCGCACCCACCTCCACGCTGCCAATGTTTCTGTTCTCGCCCAGAAGTCATGAGCTCATGAATTCCGTGGGGGTGAAAGTGGCCAGCGCCAGCAGCATCTCAAAAATACTGGAATAAAAATGCATCTGGCTCAACTCAGTAATGGACAAGGGACAAACTCTTCAGAAAATAGGACTGGACCAATGGCCACCCTGCCTACCTATATGCCTCTGGCTTGTAGCAATTCAAGAGGGCTGCCCCACCCCCCCACCCCTTCCCAACACATGAGTGAACTAGAAACAGCAACATATGCATAATGCTGTTTTTGATACAGTAGACCATGGGCTGCTGTTGAGATGTTTGCGAGCCCTGGGCGGCCCGGACGGGACTGTCCTTGAATGGTTCCGCTCATTCCTCTCAGGGAGAAGCCAGCGGGTTGTCCTGGGGGTTGAATCATCTAGCCCCCAAGCCCTGGAATGTGACGTTCCGCAAGGTTCCATTCTGTCTCCATTATTGTTTAATCTCCCTTGGGGGAAATCGTGAGAGGGTTTGGTGTGCGTTGCCACCAATATGCTGATGACACACAGCTTTACCTCTCCTTTCCAACTGACCCAGGTCCTGCCTTCTGAGTACTGTCCCAATGTTTGGAGGCTGTGGTGGATTGGATGCGGCAGAGCAGACTGAAGCTCAGTCCTGATAAGACGGAGGTGATGGTGGTGGGCAGGGCGAGGGAGGTGTCGGTTCCTCCCTCCCGTAGCCCAGCAGGTTAGGAGTCTGGGGGTACTCTTGGACTCAGATCTCTGCCTAGATCGGCAGGTGGAGGCAATGGCTAAAGCTGCCTTCCGCCAGCTGTATCTGGTGCGGAGGCTGCGTCCATATGTCTCCAGACCCAACCTGGCCACCATCGTCCATGCCTTCACCACCTCGAGGCTGGACTACAGCAACACGCTCTACGTGGGGCTTCCCTTGATGCTGGTTCGGAGGTTGCAGCTAGTGCAGAACGCGGTGGCTCATCTCCTTAAAGGGACGAGCTGGCGGGAGCACATTACCCCCGTGCTCCGCGTGCTGCACCAGCTGCCTATAGTGTACCGAGCCAGATTCAAGGTGTTGGTTTTGGTCTATAAGGCCCTACATGGTCTTGGCCCTTCATACCTCAGGGACCGCCTCACCCTCCATGCCCTAGAACGACCCCTTCGGTCCGCTGGGGGCACCTTCTTGGAGGTCCCCCATGTAAAACGGGGGGCCAAAATGGAGAGGGCGTTTTCGGTGTCACGAAGTTGGGGCTCTCTCTTCCTTTAGAGGCTGTCCTCCGAATGCCCACCAGGCCAGCTGCAACCCAGTTGCCTGTGCCCACGTGAATTCCCACGTGATCAGAAAACCTTCACTGCAGTCAGGGAGCTTTCAGAGGTCTGCACCTCCTAGAAACGCCTCCCCTTGATCTCCCAGCCTAGCCATAATGCAGAGAACCTTCTTTGGCCACCTGTAGCTTGGAAGACTTCGCAGTGGGGTTATCTCATATGAAAAAGGTTCGTCTAGGCTCTCACCTAGATAGAGTGCCCCTCTAATGAACCCCCCAAGGCCGAATAAACACACAAGCATGCTAGGCTTGGTTATAACACATATATTGAGTACATACAAGTACAAGGCTGTTGATCAGATAGCACAAGTCAATAAATCAAGCATAAAGTACACGCATTCTAAGATATACTGAGATTCCCTAGCTGTCCCCTTACCCTATGGTTCAGTTCAAGTTCATCAGCGTATCTTGCGGCTTTGATGTTCAAGCCGGGTACAAGTCTTTTAGAGAATATGAAAGTTTTTAGTTCATGTTTGTAGTAGCTCTTCTGCTGAGTTGTTCTCTCCTTCAAGTCCAAGATGGAAGTGTTCTTAAAGTCTGTAGAGATCCTGTCTCGTCTTCTTCTCTTCGCAGGGGTTTCGGTGACTTCCTGTGTCCTGCTGCTATTGATATTCTAAAGTGGTTGCAGGTTCGATCTGGCCGTTACCTTAGCAACAAACTGCTCATTTTACTTCACAAAAGGTTTCCATCCCCCCACTCTGCCAAACTGGTTTTAGCAAAAGGGGGATAGGGCTTACAATCTCCTAATATGCACCTTTAGTTGTCCTTGTTGGTAATCATATTTACCCCCGGTACCCCAACATCTGTGTCTCCTTACCCCGAAATGTCTGTGTTGCCCCTTTGTCCCCATAACACTCGGTGGCCGTGCCACGTTTGTGGAACTCCCTCCCGGAGGAAGCCCGTCTGGCCCCAAGTTTGTTGGCTTTCCGCTGGACTTTGCTGTTCTCCCAGGCCTTCGGAGAGGGGGAGGGTGGGGGGTAGCTGTTGTTTTAAAATGCTTTTACTTGCTGTATTTTATTGTTGCTTTGTGTTGGTTTTGTGTTGTACGCCACCCCGAGATGTCATGGGCATGAGGGGGCGGCTAAGAAATATAAATAAATAAAATTAAAATTAAAAATAAATAACATACAGGATCTCACAACCAGCAATGCATGGATCACCCTCTGTCTTCCCTGGTCCCTGAAGTTAAAATTTCTCTTGAACTCAAGGAGGAAGAATTGCAGGATTGGGACCTTCGCTCTTTTTGAAAAACAACTTTGACCACTTTCCTCCTCTCATTTATGGATGGAAGCAATTTGCTGTTCGGACTTCAAAGCAAAAAGGAGTTAACACATTCTTAGGTTAAGTGCTTCTCGCAAGGTGGTGCCAAGAATAAATTAATGTGACTGTGGTACTGAGAAGACTACGAGTAATGGACAACATTCTGACTGAGGGGACAGCTACTGTTTTCTGATTAATAAAACAGTGAGCTAAAAACGGCTAATTTCTAAATTGATACAAGCATCCAGCCTACTGTACTGGAGCCGAAATTCTAACGATTAGGCTGTATTTTAAAGCATTACACGAAAACCCTATTTATTATTTATTATTATTAACAAACATTTATGTAGCGCCAGCAGTGTACCTGGCACTTTACAAAGTAATAAAATAGACACGGTCCCTGCCCCTAGGGCTTACAATCTGAGAGACAGGAGCTGGGGGAGAGACTTAGGAAGGGGAACAGAGGGAGAGACAAGGGGTCTAACATTCATGAAGATGCGAGGTCTCAAGTGCACGTACTTGGCTTGGTTACGATGAGAATGACAGCAGGCAGGTCCATGTTGCAAGGATAAGGGTAAACCGATCGTAGGTATAGGAATAGTGGCTCAGCAGGATAAAGAGTCAGACAGAGCAGAGCGAAAGAGGTGAGTTTTAAGGAGAGATTTGAAGGTATGAAGGGAGGGGGCAAGGCGGATGTGGACAGGGAGGGAGTTCCAGGCATGGGGGGCAGCAAGTGAGAAGGGACGAAGGCGCTTAGGGGAGCAGGGAAGGCGTGGAAGGGTGAGAGAAGGGACAGAGGAGGAGCGAAGTGCACGGGCTGGAGTATGGAGGGCGATAAGTGCAGAGAGGTAGGGGGGAGCAAGGTTGTGAAGAGCTTTATAGGTGAAGACTAGGAGCTTGTGCAGGATTCGTTCAGGAAGGGGAAGCCAGTGAAGCGAAGAGAGGAGGGGCTGCACATGGTCGAAGCGACTGGCGAGGTAGATGACCCTGGCAGCAGAGTTTTGGACAGAGATGAGGGGAGAAAGGTGAGACCGGGGAAGGCCAGTGAGAAGGAGGTTACAGTAATCGAGGCGAGAGATGACCAGAGCATGAACAAGAGTTTTGGCAGACGAGACAGAGAGAAAAGGGCGAATCTTAGCAATGTTATGGAGGGAGAAGCGACAGGATTTAGCAACAGAGTCAATGTAGGTTTTAAAAGAAAGGGCTGAGTCAAAGTCATTCCATTACTTTTTAGCTAAGAAAATATATTTGTTCTAGGCCAGGAATGGGAGTTTAGTTTTAGAATGGTTCTTGTTTGAAGAGTATAGGAAACACCGGGGCAAACGTGGGCTAGATGTTGGGGTGGAGGGATGCTGGATCCGGCCCTGAGCCAGAGAAACCTCGTCCCCCACCGTGACCCAGAAACCCCTGACAGCATTAAAATCAATCCAGACAAAGTTCTAGCTATAATAGGTGCAGAATCGTCAGCTACACAGGGGCCCAAGAGCCTGGGGGGGGTGGGGGACACACCCATGTGAAATGTATGCATAGGCTAATGGGTGATTATCCCCCACTGAAGACATGCTCAGAAATCACACACAGGGCAACCAAGGATTAGTTTCTCTCCCCTCTGATTCCCTCTGCTTCCACCTGACAAGGTATTTTCAGACGTGCTGGGCCGTTTGGCCCACCACGCTGAATCCCGACCTAGACTCCGTCTCAGATCCCAGCCCGCGATGAGGCCAGCCATCCTTTAAACGTGCCGGCCCCATCACTGTAGGAAATTAGGCAGGGGGCGGGGCTGTGCGGCCACCCTGCCCCCTGCCGCTTACCCTCAGGGAGATGGGCAGGCACAGTGGCCAATGAGGTTGCTCCGCCCGATCCCTACCCGTGGCCTGGGCCACGATCAGAAACGGGCCAAGGTAACTGATGTTACTTTTGACCCTTTCCTGATTGTGGTCAATTTAACCATGGTTCCGGCCCTGAGGCCGGCCTCCGAGCCGGAACCATGGTTAGCTTTGAACACCGCCAGGGATTCACCATGGTGAACATCTGGTGGGGCTCAAACAGACGTGCCACCCATCACAGCCACCCCACAGAATCCACTGTGGTTCAGTGGGGTTGACTGTGGTGGCATCACATCTGAAAATACCCAATCTCTCTTTTCCCTAGGATGCCGCAACATGCCTTGGTTTCTCCTCTTTGAAGGCAGTCACACTTGGGGCTCCACTGGCAGGGAGTGGGGCCACTACCACATCCCGTCCTGGTAAAAATGGAGGCCACTGCAGGGGCCCCCAGAAGTAGAGAAAAGAGGGGGGCCCTGAGGTAAGGGCAGCCCTGGGCTTCATTTTTTACAAATGAATCACTGTCACGATCCACAAAGCACTTACTTTGGAGTTGCTCCATTGTTTCAGTAGGGCTACTCCTGAGTAACAGCTTTGTGAATCAGGGTCAATATCCTGTGGTTAAAAAGGCAACGGAGAAACACCTCAGACAGGCCTGCCCTTAGGACGTATTTTCCTTCCTCTTTCCTGAAGTCCCAGTGAGACAGCCTCTCCATGGCCCCAAGCCTTTTGTCCTGCAAACCAAATCAGTGATGTGGAAGGTAACCCATTTAAATTAGCCCATTAAATAACTAAAACAATGAAATTAAAATAAAACACCCTTCCCTACACACACCTTTTGCCCACTTCAGTGCCTAACACACGGAGATTGGGGAAACTTCTTGCCTGGGACCCAAAATTTTGAGGGTTTGGTGTGTGTGTATGTGTGTGTGTGCGTGCATGCGCGCACCATTTATTTTCCTACACACATACTCTAAAAGTTGGAAGGGACACACACACACACACACCCTTTCTCCCAAGTACTACACCAATGATGTGGAAGCCAAGTCATGCTGAACAGAAAGAATCCGCTGATCACATATTTTGGATTAACAGAATATTATTTTTAAGACCTATAAGCAGCTTATCATGCATTTTAGAGCCACCACAGCTTAAGGCAACTACCAATTCTCATTCAACCTGCCTAGTGTTAGTGGATGGGGAGGCTTGGGCAGTTACTTCTGGGGTTTGTGACTAAAACTTTTGACTGCGGTTTCTCAAAATCAGTACAACGTATTATTTTCTTTTTACATTCAGAATATAAACTACACTAATTCCTAAACCCCAGTAGTTCTAATTTTAAAAATGGTGCTTTAAAATGAAACGTATACATTAAAGAACTTTCAATTTCTTCTGATGGAAAAAGTCATATCGTAGCAGGGGGTCTTCCCAATCCCAGGGCCACATGGGGGCACTGGGGTGTCTCTAGGGGAATTTGCCAACCCCAGTGCCACGCCCATTCTGCCTTCAACTTGACTGTACACCCCCAAGTAGAGGGGTGCACTCTGTGGGGTACCCCCGTAGGGGCCCCACCCTTGGCCTCCTACGTCCCCTCACAGCCAAGGCCTACGCCACCACATGTGCACACAGTCTCTAATGTCTAGGGCTTGACCCAAAAGCCCTTCTCTATGTTCTCCACCATAGCCCTTCATCTGGGCATGGGCCCTCTGCTCTAAGCAGACCCTTCACCAAGGTTACTTTCCCATAGCAGGGAGCTCACCACCCTAGCTCCTACGCTGCCCCCGTCTCAACTGAGCCTAAACCCTTTATAGGCCCCGAGCATGCTCAGTCCACCTGGTCCTTACTGAGCATGTCTCCGTACTCAGAGAGGGTTACAGAGCCCTACTGAGCATGCCCCAGCACTTAGAGCTCTGAACATCCCTGAAACCTTTACTGGGCATGCTCCCCGGCTATAGTCTGGCTATTAACCTTTACAAGGCTAGTGTCCAACCCAGGCTGTCTTCGCCAGGGGGCTGGCTTCCCCAGACCCACGCATGTGCACAGCCTTTAGGGCTGGCCCACTCAGTCCCTCTTAAACAGGCCCGGACGACTGCACCCTGCTACACATATGTTTTGCACATGTGTGGTTCTCTTCTTCCTTATCAGCTGATGTTTAAATGACATTTACCTGTTCAGTAATGACAGCATTTACCTGTACAGTAGTGATGAAATATAGATAGATACATGAGCAACTCAAGAGAATTTTATTCATCCACCCACTACTTCATGACAGGATGGATACATGACTTCTTTGAACTTAGTTCAACATTAAATAATCCCGCACAGAAATAAATTCTTCCTTTCCCTGGACTGCATGTGCACGACCTTCCTCTGCAGTACATGTAGACAACCAAATATGGACATCTCAAACTAACAATTTCTCCTTATCCAGAAGTTCATCTGACATTTGAACGACCCAACTATGTACGGTGCCATCTGACATCTGAACGACCAAATATGTATGCCAAAGCTACAAGTAACAAATCTTCCTTCCCCTGGACTATATGTGGATGAAAAAATATGTACATCTACAACGAACAACTCTGCTGTACGTGTTAACAAGTACCCCATACATTTTTATTTTAAAAATAAAAATGAAGCAAAAAACCCCATTTCCATCTTTATATCCAGTAGTGGAGCTGCTTGCCTTACTTGTTGAAGGCTAGAAAAGGGCTTGTTGGACAGAGCCCAAACAGGGGCTCAGGACTTTGTGAAGTCCACAAGGGCTGGTAGGAGCCAGGAGAGGGCTCAGGACTGTTAAACGCAGGAGGGCTAGAGATGAGACCTCCCAGATAAGAACATAAGTAGTGCCATACTGAGTCAGACCAATGCTCAATCAAGCCCAACATCCTGTCCTCCGACAGTGGCCAATCTTGATCGCATGGGAGACAAACCAGCAGTCACAATGGACAAACCATTCCCCTTGTTCACTCCCAGCTCCTGACAGTAAGAAGTTCATCCCGTAAGCTGTTTGGTTAATAGTCATTAATGGACCTACTCTCCAAGAACATATTCAGTCCTTTTTTAAACCCAGCTATACTACTGGCCTTGACAACGTCCTCTGTTAACAAATTCCATAGGTTAATTATGCGTTGAGTGAAAAAGCACTTCCTTTTATTTGTTTTAAATCCGCCGGCAGCTAGTTTCATGGAGTGTCCCCTAGTTCTAGTGCTATTTGAGAGGGTAAATAACTGTTCCCTATCTACTCGTTCCATACCACTCAATATTTTATAAACCTCTATCATGCCCCCTCTGTCTTCTCTTTTCTAAGCTGAAGAGACCCAGCTTGTCAAGCCTCTCTTTGTACAGAAGCCGTTCCATACCCTTTATCATTCTCATTGCCCTTCTCTGTACCTTTTCTAGTTCAGCTATGTCTTTTTTGAGATGGGGCGACCAGAACTGCACACAATATTCCAGGTGCGGTTGCACCATCGATTTGTATAGAGGCATTATGACATCTTCAGTTTTATTCTCTATCCTTATGCAAATAACTCCTAACATTCTGTTTGCTTTTTTGACTGCTGCTGCACGTTGGGCTGAGGATTTCAGTGTATTGCCCACAATCACTCCTAGAGCCTTTTCCTGAGTGGTAACTCCTAGCTTAGTACCCAGCATTGTGTACGCATAGTTTGGGTTATTTTTCCCTATGTGCATCACTTTGCACTTGTCCACATTAAATCTCATCTGCCATTTAGATGCCCAGGCACCCAGTCTTGTAAGATCCTGTTGCAGTTCTTCACAGTCTGCTCCTATTGCTTTACCTCCTCTCTCCCCCATGTTCTTTGACTGGAGACCCTTGCCACCCTAACCAGCTTGAGCCCCAAGTAACTGAAAGACCACCTCTCTCCTTATGTCAAATTATGGCCTCTGAGGTCAGACAGGAACTCCTTCTTGCAGGCGCTTAAGGCACCAATGCAGGCCCTGCAACATGTATTTTTCATAAGTGTCCTGGAAAAATGTCCATATCCGGCAACCCTAATTTTAGGAAGTTCGTTACCATCTCAGTACGTGGGTGTCAATCAGGTAACCAAAAAGCTGCCCCAATCTGCAGGTAAAAACTATAGCTACTCATTTCTGTTCTACCCATTTCTGATCAGCACTGGGCCCATCACAGGCACTATTGACACAGAAATGGAAACCAAGGGATCCTGAAATAGAAAGGGCAACGCTTCTGGGTGAGGACAGTTGGCTCCGTTCCCTTGTTTCCCCCAGCCTGTAACATCCCCCTCTCCTCCTGGCCAGGATAGCCTATCTAGGGCACGTTCCCCTCTGAAGTATTTATTACACAGTCAGTGACTTGCCATGAACCACGACTTCCTGGGGGAGATCTCCATGTGTGGGAATTCTCTGCCTCAGGGCGCTCCACTAGAGGAGAAGAGGCCCTGGACGTTCCAGCCTATGCAGCACAGCAGTTAGAGCCTGGCTTTTTATTTGAAAACAACGGGGCACTGTGGGAAGAAGACCGCTCAAGCCCCTGGGGTGCAGGCAGAAGTTCAGAGGGGGTGGGAAGGACCCTCAGGAATGGTAACCAGCAGGAGAACAAGAAGGTGGGAGCCCTAGAGGCCAGTGGCAGTGGGAGCTGCCCAAAGAGGCTCCAGCCTTGACATGTGTACCCATAATGCATTGCTTGCACCAGACGCACCACCTTTCCCTTTGCCTATGGGTGAAAACAGACATGACACTAACCACCCTTTAACTACCCTTGGTGGTTATTTATGCATGTTGCAGGGCTGTATTGGTGCCCTATGCAGCCCTGCAACATGCATAAATGACCACCAAGGGTGGTTAAAGGGTGGTTAGCGTCATGTCTGTTTTCACCCTATGTGTGCATGTGTCTCCACACCTTCCTCTGCACTGCGCTCTCTCCCCAACCTCCTTTCTCTGCTTTACCTTCATTATCAAACTGTCCCTACCTCCCCTAAGTTATAGTATTTATTATTATTATTATTATTATTATTTATTTATTTATTTATTTATACAGCATCAGCAATATACCTGACACTGAATAATCATTAATTAGAGATGGGTCCCTGCCCCAAGTGACCTACAATCTAAGATGAACAAGCTGCCCTGGGAGTGGAACCAAGGTTGTTAGGACTTCTTGGTGCCTTGCACGAAAATTCCTCTCTTGCTGTGAAGACGGATCAGGCTGGCCACCTTACTGAGGATATTCCCACTTTTTCTGGGGTTAGGCAGGGTTGCGTTCTTGCCCCCATTTTGTTCATCCTATTTATTAATCAAATTGTGCCCCTGTTGGCTGAACCATCATTTCACCCCCCCAAACTGGCGGGGCATTCAGTAGGTGCCCTCCTTTACGCCGATGACATAGCAGTTATGTCACAGACAAGGGTGGGCCTAAGGCGACAGCTACAGTGTTTTTCCGAGTTTTGCTCTCAAAATAAGCTAGAGATCAATTATGATAAGTCCCAGGTTGTGGTTTTTTCCAGCTCACGACGTGTCTT
>QEPC01005386.1:90991-103955 GCA_003113815.1 Sphenodon punctatus | reverse complement strand
AATGGGGCAGCCACCGAGAACGCCCGCCTGTCAGTCCAAATCCGCCGATAATGCGGGACCTTCAGGAGGGTGCCCCCAGACAACCACAGAGGCCGCCCTGGATCCCAGGGGGTAAGGCGATCCTTCAGGTAAGCAGGGCCCACACTGCGAAGGGCTTTAAAGGTCAAAACCAGTGCATTCCTCTGCCAGGATAACGCACATGTATGCTAGCAGTTCGCACAAGTCCCATTCACTTCAGTGGAACTAAGGTTCGCTAGTACATGAACTGTCTCACATGGCTCTGAGAGTGTTTTAGACTAAGGGCGTTTTTAGACGATCGCGCCCGCGCTTGTTTTGAAAAAATGCCGGGAGCCGGAATCAGACAATACACTCCCGGCAATCACGCGCCCGGGAAGGGGGACGTGCATGCTTCTCCGGCCACGTTTGACCGGGTCAATTTTTCCTGCACCCTCTTCTGGGCGCGTGATTGCCGGGAATGTATCGTCTGATCCCGGCTCCCAGCATTTTTTTCAAAACAAGCGCAGGCGCGGCCACGATCGTCTAAAAACGGCCTACGGTAGTGAAGCTTCATTTGATGGGTACTCCCAGTGAGAAACGTCTCCCTTCATAGAAAACTTCTCCACAACATGCAGAAACGCTGCAGGATTACAGCCAAAGCAGAAAGGAAGAAGTAGCAGTAAAATCCAGTAAAATCCAAGTCCATATACAACTTGGCAAGCAAAAAGCTTTCACACGTAGGTAGGCGAGTTTTGCACTTTAAAACAGGATGAGCAAATCTTAGAGTCACAAAGCCTAGAGAAAATCAAAGCAGCAAGCACTTAACAGCATCTAAATGTTCTGCATCTTCCTTTTTACAATTCATTTAAATTCCTAAATGTTTTATCTAGGGTGGCCATACATGCAAATGTTTAGAGAACACTTATGAGGAATACAGGTTGCAGGGCTGTACTGGTGCCAGTGCAGCCCTGCAACCTGTATTTCTCATAAGGGCCCTCTAAAGATTTGCATGTATGGCCACCTTAGCTTTATCTCATAGCAGCCACTAGACCTGACTTAATAAGCGGCAAGAAAAAAAAACTTTTACAAAACCACCAGTCTTTCCCCATCTAGCATTAAAGATAAAGGGTGGCAACACTCCCAAGTAATGTTTGCCCTTTGTGAGGGACCAGACACCTTAGTGACAAGAAAGATCCTACCGCTATCACATCTCAGAAAATAGCCGAGCTCTCCCCCGGGCCACCCCATCTCTGCAGCGGGGGACCGGAACAGACACACAACCGGGCGGCCCCACCCCCGGGGTTCCCCCAGTGTCCTGCCTCTGCCATGATGAGCAGCCATGGTGGCCAATCACAGGATGCCATGGCTGCCTGTCATAGTGGGCCCTGATCCCTGGTGGGGGATCGGGTTTCAAATGGCCTGCTATGTCTTGTGTTGACCCGCTGCCTGGGAAGCTCTTGGCCTGTGCTGTGGGCCTGGAATCGTCTGGGGGACCACATTTGGGCCAGATGTCCGTCACCTACCCAGGCCTGGGCAGCAGTGGGTCCACATCTGGCAGCCTGTTAATGAACATGATGGGGAGTCCCTGGCCAAGGTGAGCCATAACGGGCCCCTGTCACATTTATTATCACTCATGGTGACTCTGGGCTCCCCTCTGCTATTGGCCGTATGGAGTAAGCTCAGGCAAATACAATGCAAGTTCCACTCCTGGCAGTAGGTCTGAAACAACCAATCGCAGCAAAATTGCTGTTTCCGTTGGGAACAGGTCATTCACCTTCAGTTGCGGGGTGAGGAAACTTAATGGCTTTTTAACTATGTTTCACTATTTTTCACTGGGTGAACACAACATGAACTGAGCTGCTACCAATTATGCTTAGCAGCTTGCGATTTATATACTGGCTAAGCAATGCAAAAGTGCTGGAAATTGATGCAAATATGCCAGAAACGTATGGCAGGGGGTGGGAACCAGGGAATAGTTGAAGGCAATAGGCATAGTGGAAGAGAGAAGTTGGAAGGGACAGTGAGGGTATTCAGCAGGGTGGTGCCAGGTGCCACAGCCCCAATTGGGTAGCAATGCAGACCTGAATGATGGCAAAATGGCCAGGACCCTTTTGCTGCCGCCCTCAGGGCTGGCTCTGGTGAACTGCAGATGTTAGGTTAACTGGAAAGGAGCACACAGGCAGAGGCTATATTTCAAAATAAAAAAAACCTCCCGTTTACAAGAAGAGTTAAGGCTCTTGCAAATTCAATCATGCACTAAAAAGCACGGAAATTACAAGTTAAGGCATGGAATCATGCACTAAAAAGCACGGAAATTACAAGTTAAGGCATGGAATCATGCACTAAAAAGCATGGAAATTACAAGTTAAGGCTCCTGCCTTAACTTCAATGACATAAAGCCAATAGAAGGAAGCACTTTTTCACTCAGCGTACAATACGTCTGTGGAACTCATTGCCAGAGGATGCTGTGAAGGCCAGTAGCATGTCTGATACATTTTTTTAGCCCAGTTAAGTCCTTCAAGGATAGGTCCATAAATGCCTATTAGTCAAGTTGGTCAGTGAATGAGGAGGCAGACAACCTGTTGCTGGTGCTTGCACATAGCCACTGTTATGTGTAGTTAGGCACACTGCCCCGCTTCCTGTCTTGTAGTAATCCAAGCGCCCATAGAAATGGGAAATCATATGGGCACCAGCTGGTGGGAGGAGGAGACTCGCAGGCCGTTTTTAGACGAGCGCGCGGTGCGCTCGCAAGTCGTTGCCAAAATCCTGCGAGACGGGATTAGACGAGACGCTGCCGTGAGTCACGCGCATGGGAGGGGGGGGCCGCGCTTTCTTTTCCGGACGCGATCTGACTGGGTTGGCAAAAACGGCCTTCGACAGCCACTGAAACATGCAAAAGCAGAGATGTGTGCAGGAGCAGCTACGGGATCAGGCTATTTCAACATGTGATGACGGGGTGCTTTGCAAGTGACCTAAAAAAACACCGGTAGGAAATCTTCAGAGAGGAAGGAAGCGGGGCCAGCACACACCACCCCCACCCACTCTGAAAATTTCCTAGTGGTTATCTCAGGCTACTACTTGCAAAGGGTAGGGCTGAAACGAGATTTTGGCAAAAGGGAAATCTCATCGAAATCCCAGCTCCCAATACCATCTTGTTCGAATTGAGAAACTCTGGGTACTTGGTAACGTCTCCTCTTGACTAGCATTTCATTTCTTGATTTACTGACTTTTTGCTGACCGGGACCCTGTTTACCACTTTTCTGTCCATTTCAAAACCTGAGAGGTATTCTAGCTATCTAATGGTACGATGGGCCCGTACACTCGTCTTGAGTTTTGACTTTCACTTGAAAACAGTTTTCAAATCCTGCTAACAGTTTTCAACTACGTGGAAGGTTCTTATAATGGGGACAGAAATCAATGGTTCCCCTTGGCAACTGAGAGGAAAAGAGGACAAAAGGGGTTTATATGGGGGAAGAAAGATTTAGCTTAAGTGGGGGTGGGGGAAATTTTTAACCAGAGAACAATCAGACAGTGAAACAAGTTACCAAGGGAGGTTAGGGATTCCTGATCATTGGAAGCTTGCCCCCTCCCCTCCTCAAACATGCTGGATAAACATGGGTCCGGAATGGTTTGCGTATAGCTAATGCCAACTCTGTGTGGGAAAGGTCAGATTAGATGACCTCTGATGGTCTCGTCTGCCCCAGTCATCCTAGAATTCTGCTATGCAACAAAAGGTTGCTAGGGACATGAGCCAAACTCAGGGTCCAGTGTTAACTCTGCTTTTCCCCAGAGTAGTTGCAATGAAGTGAATAGGACTCCTTTATGTGAGTAAGAGGTGCTAGGACTGCAGTCATTGGGTGCAATCCTCTCCTCGCGGAAATCAGTGTCTCAGCCGTTATGGACTTTAATGAGTGAAGATTGAACCCTTAAAGTCTAGAGATAAAGAAGCCCTTTAAACACACACACTCCATTAAATGTGGGACACTTTAGACTATATACACCTCTCCAGGAAGCGATATGGGGTAAATGTAAAGAAGCTGCACTGCCTCAAGGACCAGGTGCTGCTTGTGGAGAATCCAGCCTTACTCCCTTCTGCAAGAGAGACGTGAACGCAGTGTTTACTGCAAAGCAGCAGCGACACGGCCTTTGATTCATTTTGTGTGTGTAAACAAGAAAAAGCAACAGACCGCAGGAGAGAGTCGAGTGCGTGGGAGGCAGCTAGCCTAGCTGGGTTTTTACAAAATCACGGGAAGAGTAAACGAGTGAGTAATGCCAAGGGAATTTTAGCTTGTGTAACCCCGCCAGCACAAAGCAGGATTCTGGCTCAGATGCCAAAACCAACAGCGAACCATTCCTCCCCATTCATAGTGGCCCTTTCTACATGATTTCACCCAGACATCTGGGTGTTCTAGCGTGCGTGCCGCCCGTGTAAATTCTGCGGGGGTGGGTGTGCGCACTCCCGCACACACGCGTCCCTACACGTCACCACGCACGGAGGCACCGGAAAAAACAGAGGTGCCTCCATGCGTGGGGATGCAGGGGGTGGGTGTGCGCCCTGTCTGAACCCTCCCCCCCCCCCGCACATGGACCGTGGTGTGCTCCCACCCCCACGTAGCCGTGGTCTGTGTAAAAAAGGGCCATTGTTATCATCTTTGCTTCAGCAAGTGGATGGTACCCAGGCAGGGCGGCACCTCCTTTGGTCAGAATGTTATAGGATAAGGACACTTGGCTGTAGCGGTCTAAAATTAACTGGCGATTACAACTAGATACTGGTTCTTACAGCCATGTAGATATGGGAAGCGCGACTATCCTAAAGAGCTAGGCAAGAAAGGCAAGTGTCTTGCATCCAATCATAGAATTTTAGGGTTGAAAAGTGACCTCTCAAAGGTCATCTAGTCCAACCGCCAAACAACCAAATGATAGATAAATTTAGATAGATACATTTTATTAAGCCAAGCTTTCGCCATAGGCACAGACCAACAAACACACAAA
This sequence comes from Sphenodon punctatus, assembly GCA_003113815.1. Taxonomy (NCBI): domain Eukaryota; kingdom Metazoa; phylum Chordata; class Lepidosauria; order Sphenodontia; family Sphenodontidae; genus Sphenodon; species Sphenodon punctatus. The sequence goes on along the minus strand of QEPC01005386.1, from coordinate 98,966 downwards.
GACAATTATACAAAAACAGTGCAAAAACAAAAACCATCACTACATACATTTCACTGCTAGCAAGAGAAAAAAAGAAAAACCCACATAGGGCTCACAGCATAAAATATTTTACTTTATAAAGCCCCCTCATTTCCAGAACAACCAAATGGCTCCTTAGGGCCTTGTGCTGCTGCCTCGGCCACCAAACCTCCCCATTGCTCCTTCTGGTGCTGCTTCCAGGCTTCACTGCTGGGACTGAAAGCACCGCCGCAGCCACCACGGTTGCTGCCGTTATTAGGACTCCCGATGGCAGCCGTTGTGGCCCTGGCAAGGACAAGAACTGCAAGGGGCCCATCAGCAGTGGTGGGCACGGCAGGAAGGCACCTGGCATAGAGCTGAAATTTTGCACCCACTCGACATTTCGGGTAATCAATCAGTCAGGAAGCCGATTGGTCCCCGAATACCAAGATTAGAACCCGGCTCCCCACAAAACTGGCTATTACCATTACTAAGTAATGACTGACTTTCCATTGTTACCATTGTAGTGTACTTCTGATATGGAACAATGAATAGATTAATAGAGACAGAGAAGCAGGTTAAATGGCACAAATTGGAATGATGGTAAACAGATACCAATCTGGTACCCCAAACGATTCAGGTACTGCAGCTTCTTTGTGTATTCTTATCCCTTTGCAGGCATTGTTTCATCTCTAACCTGGCAGCAGCTGCAGGCCCTGAATTTAACTTTTATTCCAAGCTTCACAGATTCTAAGACCAGCCCTGCCTTCAACACAACAGGCCATCTCGGCTTTCTTGAAGGGCTTTGTTGTGATTTGTAAAGGGAATTACCCAATAATGGTTTTTACTGTTCCATGGGATATACAGTGATTTTTGCTTTGTTCTTTACCATGCTGGGCTGTGATAAGTCACCTATATTGTCCCATTCAGCCCCACCAGCCAGCTTCCAGGACAAGGAGCCTGCTTTGTTGCTCTGTGCCGTGCTTTAAAGCCTCCAAGAACAAGTTTAAATGTGGGTGGGCATTTGATTGTAAGCACTGCCTTCCTAAAAGGGCCCAGACTCAAACCAGCACCCCATGGGGCCCTGAACACAGGGTGATTTTAAATGGATGGCAGCCCGCGCCAGCTCGCCTCACCCCCCCGGGTTGTCCGGTCCGTTTAAAAGCGGAGCAGGCGGAGCCCCAGCGATGGCGCGCCAGAACCTCCTGGAGCACTGGTGACAGAGCGGACCACCCAAACCTGGGGCACTGGCCGGAAGCGGAGCTGCGCTCCATCTGCTGAGTGGACCTGCGCTGCAGCTCTGCGCCCAGCCGGTCGTTGGCCCTGACAACACCATAGAGTTGTGGGTGTCGGCATAGAGCGTCAGGCGATCACCCGCAGCTCTATGGGGGAAGGGTGAACCGCGGGCCAGGGAAACCGCTGGGTCCATCTAAAGCAGACGCAGGTGGGGCTGGAAGCAGGCGGATGTGGGGGTACACCCCCTTGGAGCAGCTCCGGGGGCAGGCACGTTCATTAGTTTGCACCCGTAGTGGCCGGTGCCTAAGCTCCACTGAGGTAATTTGCACAGGGTCCTGGAGCTTTGCTAAAGGGCGGTCCTCCCAGGGCTGGTCAGGCCACACCTCTCCCTCAGCCTTGCTCCATGGCTCCAGCTTTCTGGTTGGCTGCTGGCCTCTACATTAAGCCGGCCCAAAGCTACAGGAAGCTGGGTGGATCATCAGCCTCTTCTTCCTGTTTAACCGTCCATGTTTCTCTGCCTGAGTTCCTGTTTAACTGTAGGTGTCTGTCCTTGGGCCTGCTCTGCATCTACCGGGAGCCCGCCTGAAGCCTGCTCTTCTGATCCGGCCTGCCCATCTGCCTGCCCGTCTGTCCATGCTTGCCCTCTGGTCCATGTGTTTGTTTTCTCCACCTTGATACTCCTCCAACCCTTGGGCCGTAATTCTGCACTGACTCTCCAGACCTGGTCCTGCAGGACTCCTGAACCTTTGGGACCCTGCTCCTGCGTCGCTGTGATGACTCTCTGTGCCCTCAGCCCTGGATTCCTGACACTTCCCCTCATCATTCACATACTGTTACGCACACACTACACATAAATTAGATATATCAATTATAGCGAGTCCAGGGAAGGAGCCTGTGGGAAAAGCAGTGCCGGGCGGCAGGTGTCTGTCATTTAAGAACGTAAGAACATAAGAAGTGCCATACTGGGTCAGACCAATAGTCCATCTAGCCCAGCATCCTGTCTCTGACAGTGGCCAATCATGGTGGCTTGGGAGAAGCACCCAACAGGTCACAACGGGGGATCCATTCCCTGTTGTTTCCCCCCAGCTCCCGTCATGTTCCCTGATCCTGGCTGGCTGATAGCTGCTAATGTACCGATCTTCCAGAAACTTGTCAAAACCTCTTTTAAACTCAGCTCTAGTACTGGCCCTTACCACAGCCTCTGGCAGTAGATTCCACAACCCAATTATACACTGAGTGAAAAAATATTTTCTTTTATTTGTTTTAAACTTGCCACCCATGTGTTTCATGGAGTGTCCCCTAGTTCTAGTACTAGCTGAGAGGGTAAGTAACTATTCCTTGTTTATTAGTTCCACACCACTCGTGATTTTATAGACCTGTGTCATATCTCCTCTCAGTCGTCTCTTCTCCAAACTGAAGAGCCCCAGCCTACCAAGCCTCTCCTCATACGGGAGCCCTTCCATGCCCTTGATCATATTTGTTGCCCTTCTCGGTACCTTTTCTAGTTCAGTTATGTCTTTTTTGATTTAATGTCAGCCCTCTAGCGTGGCTTAATAGTTTCTTATTGAAGGGTCTAGGTATTCTAGCTTTCAGAACTAGTGGGATATTTTAGCATCATGCCCAAGAGGAAAGCAGAGAAGAGGGGACGGCGGGCCCTACTCTCCCCAGAGAGAGAAACACCGAACTTAAAGCAGAGGAAGCTGAATGAACTGGGTTTTGCAAGCCCCCTAAGGAAGCTGATGCCGACTGCTCCTGCACTTCTCGCCATTCAGATGGGAATACTTCCCTACCGCATGTAAAGAAGGACGGAAGAGATGATGGTTCAAGCCTGTTCCATCCAGCATCATCTAGCACTTTTGAGAGGGAGGCTACCGGCGGGGAATATTTCCCATATAATATTTAGTTGTCATCTGTATTTTGTACCTAGTTCCCGATATGTCAAACACTAATGTGTCCAGTCAAATGGAACTTCTGTCATATTTGCTCTCTAGCCAAAATTGGGACATTACTGTTCGTTCGGCCAAATTTCTGCCAGCGGCAAATCAAAGCCAGGCTTGCCACTCTGAATAACTGTGATCCCTAAACTGTATGTTTTGCTTTGGGGTTCTGTGGGGTTTATTTTATAATAGTATCTTCTTTTGTAATCATGTTTATTTGTATTACAGTGTATTGCATTGTGACGGCCATTGGCTTTGCAATTAAATTGAAACTGAAACTATAAATTATAGTGGACACTGAACAGTTTTGAAGACGAGGCAAATATGCTGTAGCCCTTTCATTAGAGTGGGTCACATTCCTAATTATAAATAAAATAATAAATAAATACTACTACTAATACTACTACTTATAATAATGTTATATATATATAGCGCCCCCCTGCCTTACATGGCATTCAGAGCACTTCACAAAAAGGTAAAACCATATAAACAAAAAAAAACTATTTAAAAACAGTTACTAACATTTTAAAATGGGGCAAAGGAAAAAGGGAGGGCAGAGTACATTGAGGGAACCACCAGTGGATCCTAAAAGCACCTAGGAAGCAAATACGTGTTCAGGTGCTTTTTAAAGGTAAAGAAGGAGGAACTGAGACAAACAACCGGCGGGAGTGAGTTCCACACTGAGGGGCCCGCCGCAGCAAAGGCCCGATCTCCTGCCACCTTCAGACGCGAAGGTGGAACCCCCAAACAGTAGGTGGTTCCTGAGCGTAGCTACCCATCAGTGTGAGGTTCCAGGAGTAACTCTCGAATATAGCCAGGGCCTAAACCGTTCAGGGCCCTAAAAACCAGCAGCACCATCTTCAACTCAATCTGTCGCTCCACAGGCTGCAGCCAGTGCAGAGAACACAGGGCGGGCATAATAAGATCACAGCTGTCTAATCCAGTGAGTAGCCATGCCGCTGCGTTGTGAACAAGCTGCAAGCAACAGATAAGCACTGCCGGCAGCCCGTTGAAGAGGGAGTTACAAAGGTCAAGCCTTGTAGTCACCAGGGAATTATCTAGATAGTTATCATTATTATAGCTCTTTCACTGTTCAAAGTGCTTTAAAGTCCTTCTCTAACTATATCACCCTCGCAACAGCCCTGTGAGGTAGAGCATTATTATTCCCATTTTATAGATGGGAAACCAAGGCGGAGAGAGAATGGCCTTTTTTACACGGCCCCTGCAGAGTGGTGGTGGTGGTGGGGAAGTCCGTGGGGGCACCGGTGGGTGGGCGGGGTATGCTTACGGGCGCACACGCATCCTCACGCACCCCCCACAAGGGTTGCCGCCCAAAGAGCTCCAAAATAAGGAACACTTTGTGAGCCCTTAAGAAATCGACATATTAGATTGCAGGAGTTTTACCTCCACCCAGGTATCATGTTTGGGGGGGGGTCTCTGGGTGTCAGACACCCTGGGATCTATGAGCAAATTACACTGCACTGCCTGTTCCCATTTTTCCTTCAGTCCAGATGACTCTGGACTAGCGTTATCTTTATTTTCCATTTCTTAGTTGTCTTTAAACGTATTATTTTCTATCAGTACTCACGGGTCCTCTTCTATCAGGACTCACAGCAGGTCTCAGCTCTTCACTTCATAGACCCTCCATATACTCTGGGCATGCAGCCCCCCTGGGCTCACTAGCCCTTCTATCATCTGGGCACCCAGGCAGGCCCTACGTTATTTTGGGCACCCAGGCCCTCCTGTAACATACAGTCCCAAGTATAGGTCCTGCTGAGCCTGAGCCCCTAATTGAAGGCGAGAGAGTGACCAGGTTGCTATTAATCCAAGCAAAAGGGTTCCATCTTCAATTCAAGTCTTGCTGAGCCCCCCTTAACCCAAGGGAAGAGAGTCCCCATTTGACTGCTATAAATTAAAGGGAAGGTTCCCTAATCCCTAGTCCAAGGGCCACTGGAGGCAGAAGAAAGCAGAGCAACAGAGAGAGGCAAGCTCAGCTCCCACTCCAGTTTAATGCACTAGTACTGACTAAGGGACTAATTCTGACTAAGCGACTAGCTATAGCAGACAGGGAAGTGCGATTCAAGCTGTTAAAGCAGGGGTGAGGGCAATTTGACAAAGAGGAGTGTTCAAAAGGCAAGGAAAACCGGATCATTGCTCTCTCTTTTCTGGAACACCCCATCAGTTGTGTTTTATAATGTGTTGCTATAATTCCAGCATCTGTTGCAACGAGGCATAATGCCATACCAACATCAGCAACATGAGTTTGCAAACTTCAGTGTGGAATTTGTGTTCCATATTTGACTCTCAATCTAATTAAAGTAAGGATTGAGTGTAAGCACTTCTGGAAATTGTTGAATAACAGGAAGGGAAAATATGTTGCTAATGTTGGGATTTTTTTCCTTCCACCATTTAATGATGAACATGCAAAGTGGAGAAACCCATGCTCTGTCTTCAAATCAAACTGAACCAGAGCTCAGACTTTTAATTTTTCAAACCACATAGATGAAACACTCTCCCTTTCCCCCCATCCTTGCTAGCCCCTAGGACCATAAACACTCCTCCAATTTCCTTGCTGGAACAGCCAGCACCAACTACCTCCTCACTCACCTCCACTTTTCTGAAGTTTCAGTTCTTCTCTCGAGCTGCACATCCTCCCTTGCCAAAGGCTCTTCCCACACCACGACCACCCCCACATTTCTCCAGTGGGTTTTGCTGGCTGGCTCCTCCTGACTAGAATGGTCTTTCAAACAAGGATACATGCATGCTCCCTGAGGACACAGCAGTGGCAGAGCGAGGCGAGCCGAGGCCACGACGGCTTGTTGTGGCCGCGCGGCGAGGTCACACCGCCATGGCGCCACTGGTAGGCGGGGTCACCTCACTGCACAGGCTGGCGGCCCGGCAAACACATGGAAGAAAGGGAGGGAAGCCGGCCTGCCTAAGCCGGTCTGGAGTCCTGGCTGTGCAGGCAGGCAGTTATTTGTGCAACAGCGCAGAGGTGTGCCGGCACCGGGCGGGAAGGGTAGTATCAGCTTCCAGTCACTGCTGCCAGAGGGTTCCTTCCTGCCTCGCTGGCTCAGCAGCGCATGTGCCGGGAGTGGAGAGCTTCTCACTGACACACCCACACACCCCCAAACAACAACTAGCTCCTGGACTGTCATGGAGCCGGTCAGAGAAGGCGGGCCAGGCGGTCCTGCTTTGAGAATGACGGGCGGGGTGGACCACAGCGCAGTCAGTGCAGCACCAAGGCAAAATAAGGAACAAACAGCGTTCCAGATCTATTTGATGCACAACACTGCCTTTTACAGCTCAATGCAGGACAGTTCTGTATAATACGGAACAGGTGGCAAGCCTACCCCCCACTCATCCCCATGCACGGAGCAACCGCTGTTTCCCCCGGTGGTTCCATGCGAGGGGATGAGCTGGGGGTGAGTGGGGATGCGTGTCAGGTGGGAGTGTGCATGCACCCCCACTCACCGTGCACGCACGCGCCGTATCCTTCACACGAGCCTCTCCCACTCGTGAACATGTCAAAATCTGTGTGTTCATGAGTGGGAGAGCCCTGTGTGAAAAGGGCCAGAGATTTGCTCAAAGCCACCCAGTGTTTTTCATGTCTAAAATGGGACTTGAACCTTGGTCTCCCAAAGGGATGCTCTGTGCCTTGACCATATCCAGAAGGTGCATGGGGGTCCAGGAGAAATTTTGAGGGGTGACAATGGTCTATTAGTCCAAAAATCCTGGAAACCATTGGTCCAGACATTATGGACCACCAGAACCAAGCGTATAGAAATGCTGAGTCAGTCCTGTCTAGAGCTGAAAAAAAAAGATGCCATATGCCCAAATATTATTCATGTTTTCAGATATTAAATACCCAAATAAATATTTGGGAATGGAATGAAATTTACATATTCGTTAATTTGGATATTTTGTTTCATACCTCCCAACAGTCCCTAATTAAGAGAGACAATTCCGCTTTGGGTGCTGGATCCCACTGAATTTTTTTCAGGGGGTTAAAGTCCCTCTTTCAGGACAGAGAGACAAGAAGACCCTTATTCGAGCTGCTCACCGCCCTTCCATTAGAACTGAAACAAGAATCTGCTTTGATTCTCACAAGAATCAAGAACCCTTAGCGGGATCTCGAGGAGATCTCGCTCACAGAGTGCGAGAATCTCATGAGAATCCTGCTTGAAAAGAGAAAAGCAACTTTGCATGCGCAAAATGGCCACTAGGCCGCCCTGCACATGCGCAGCTTTCTTCCAAAATGGCGCCGGCAGCATTGCCATCATCTCAGGAAAGGGCTGCACACGTGCAGAACAGCTCGGTAGCTGGTTTTTTTGCATGCGTAGTTCTTTTACTTGTTTTTTCCCCCGGCGTAGAGCCCCGGTGGCTGCAGGAGAGAATAGAGAGAGAGAAAGAAAAGAGGGTCTGCAGCAACAGGTTGCATACGATGCAACAATTGTATACATACAATGGGCTGTATAATTTGTGTAGTAAACAAAACTTCTATGCATTATATAAGATACACAAAATTATAGAACGATTTAATACAATACAAAACCTATAAACATATACATATTCCGATTGTCAAAGAACAACAGTCTCAACCCACAAATGCGTGTATAAAGAACAGGCCGTGTAAGGCTTCAACCATGGAAACTTTCACTATAGCGGACGCGTTTCGTATCAGGGGTGTGCATGGGTGCTGTGTGCATGGGTCCCCCTGGGAATGGGGGACCCATTAGGGGAGGGCATGCCGGTGGGAAGAGGCCTCCTCGCTCCCCTCTCCCTGCCCTCCCCCCTTCTCCCCC
>QEPC01005386.1:66084-90887 GCA_003113815.1 Sphenodon punctatus | reverse complement strand
CCATTTTACAGATGGGGAACTAAGGCTGAGAGATAGCGACTTGCCCTAGGCCATGAGTGAGTTCATGGTCAAGAAGGGATTTGAAGCTTGTTTTCCCACGTTCCAATCTAACAGCTTAGCCACTAGGCTGCACTAGCTAACATCTTTGGGGGAGTGGGGCTCCTTCCCTAGTCAATGGAGACCTCAATCCCACTTTCGTGAAGTTTGTAGAACTTAAAATACTTCTCCTTTGCAGCTGTATTACTTTGCGAGTTTAATTTAGCATTCAGCAGAAATGTAATTTCCTGAGGAATGCAGACAGAGGTTTATCTGGAATCTGCTTTACTACTAGCACAGAACTGAGGGGTTGACTGTACCAGTTAGATACCAGCCACATGGCTACTGTGGGGGTGGCGGGATCTCAAGGAGGTAGGTCTGAAACTGAAACCTGGAGGAACTGAGCATTTCATTTGGTCCAATCAGAACGTGGACTGAATGGGGGGGGAAATGGCGTTTTGCACATGGGCAGAGCAGTGGCCCCCATTTGGGTACGAGCAGTGCAGCAAGCCGCCATTTTGTAGATATGCTAAAATGGCCCAGTCGGAACTCCAATCAAAAAATTATTTCGATTGGAATTCTGACAGGAATTTTGAGAGCCATTTCAAACCAGCTCTTCAAGGGGGTTCAGGTGGGTGCTCCCTCCTGGCTCATCATGCCATCATGACACTTGGGAAAAGGGGTGTGTCACCCAACCTGAGCCCTAGGGAAAGGGTGGGGTAGAAATTTAATTTTTTTAAAAAATCATAAAAACAACCACCATTATTTTGTTTTGAAGTGATTTCACTATTTTGCTTTGATTTAATATATTAAAAATGGGAATTATTCTGAAAAGGCCACCAAAGCTGTTTATCTTTGGGAAGCAGCTGTGCTCTCCTTTCTCCTTAAAGGAGTAGAGGTTGGGAGGCGATGAAAGCGGAGTGTATTTATTCTCCCTCACAGAAGGAAAAAAAAAATCTTTCTGTTCATATCCTTGGCACATAAATATTGTACAAGCTATAAACACAAGTGGCTGGTATTATGAGGTCATTTCTCTGACTTTCCTAAGGTCTGTCAGGCTGATCTGTTCTGACGGATAAATGGAGTCTACACTTCACTGCATCTTCACCTACAAGAAATGTTCTCCTGACAACAAAATGTGCGTAATTCTCCTCAGAGATCCCAATAAACTCCATTTTTGTCTCCAGCCTTGCCCAATCCACTCTCGTATTGATATATGCTCTTATACCGTCCTCCAACATCCCCTGCATTCAGGAGAACAGTACGTGTGTCTTCAGAGGGGGGCAGTTTCTTGAGTTTAATCAGATATTAGCTTTCTGAACTTTTCATCTCACTCCCCAAGAAAGAAAGATGGAGATTTTCTCAGGGTCTTTTGAAGGTTTGTTGTTGTTTTTACACCCAGGGCATGCTGTTGATTAGGAAATAAACTAGAATGTGTCCAAAACATCAATGGTTTACATGCTATAGCTGCTTATTTGACTAATTTAGAAAGATCACTTTGCAGATTTTAGGGCATGAAGCTACAAATTGTGATGGCATATTTGTGGCCTCATGCTTTGAGCCTCCCCTCATTTTGTACTCCTGAGTGTTTGTACCATGTACGAGGCACATGACACACATGCCTTGCTTAGGCCCTGGCTCATGGGTCTTGCATATGCTTACCACCTCCCTCTGAAAGGAAACCCAGAGGGGGCAGGATTATGTCAGAGGGAGTCAGTCCAAAGGATCCAACACACTTTTGACAAGGCCCCAACTGTTGTAGGGCATCATGATGTCACAATGTTCTACAGAGGTAGGGCCATTTTGAAAAGAGGTGGAGCAAAGAGGTTGTTACGCCATCTTTCTGATAACCACACCATCGGTTACATCAAACACTGCTGGTGTTCCATAGGGGCATGGCTTTACTAAAAGGAGGTCAGGATAGTCCCTATGGTCCACCTCCTTTCTGATGTGGAAGGATTCCTGATTCTCCAGATTAGGCACTTGTGAAGGCCCCCTTGGCCACCAGAGGAGTAAGTACCTGCAGGAGCCATGTCCTTCATGATGTACCAGTCAAAACACAAGCCAGTACTCTGTCGATGACTTTTATTTCACCTCTCGGCAACCCCCTTTCTCTAGCATAAGAGGTTTGCCCACACGCAAAGCTCAGTCTGTAAGAAGCCCTTGGTGACAGGCCTGTTCTCCTTCACCTCAGTCTGCTGATCCCCTGTCCTTGGGGTACTTCCAGACTTTCCTTTCAACTTTTGCCTGCCTCCTCCGCTGCACCTTCCACAGGTTCCAGCCTGGTTCAACCCCGATTCTCCCCGGCTTCACAGCAAGCCTCACCCAAGACTTTCAAGCCTTCCACTAGGCCTCAAGTTTAAGTACCGTGGCTAGGGTAGAGTGCGGAGCCTTCCACAGCCCAGGTCTGGTGTGCTCAGCTCCCAGACTGCCTGGCTCCTGGGCTTGCAGCCCTCTTATATTCATTCCCCTGTGGGAGGGGCCTTAATGTTGAAGCAGGCTTTCTTAAAGGGCTGGAGGCCCCACTTCAAAGCAACCCTGAAAAATCAGGGCTTTCTCAGAGTTGGGAGACATGGGTTAAAACCTAGAGTCTTCAGGTGAAACCCAGCAGGGTGGCAACCCTACTATTGTAGGGCTTTTGGTCCATAACTTAAGATGGCTCTGGAGGTTCTGAGAAGCCTGCCAAGGGGAGTCAGATGCCCAGTTCTCCCTGTCTTTCAGAGGGATTTGTGGGGGCATCGTACATCACAAAATGAATAAACAACTGGTGTTTCCGATTCTGATAACTCTAAAAAGAGAAATTTGCAGAAGAGGAGGAGATCATTTGTATTTAAGCCAATTGTTACTGGAATATGGTTTATAGACACAGCAAAATGATATGCCATTCTGGAGTCCTCTAAACTCAAATGAAACTCCCTGCACAGTTGCCAACTGCCTTCAGATTTACAAAGTTAAAAGCAACAAGCACAAATAGGGAACAATGGGAGGTGTGGGGTTTAGTTGTGACACAGCTGTCCCTGCTGAGGCAGGCAATTATTTTTATGGTCACACTGAATACTCACGTTGCCCCTGAGCCAGGTAGGACTGAGTGTTACTAAGGTTACCACCTCCCTCTGACCTTTCAACAGAGCGGGGCAGGGCCATGTTGGCAGGGACAGAGCAGAGGGACTGCCACATCCCTTTCTGGTAGAACTCTGTCCCTTACAGAGCGTCGTGACACTGCAATGCTCTGCACGGGGCAGGGCCATGTCAGAAAAGGGATGTGCCCCCCCCCCCCAATTCCTGCCCCACGAAACCACAATGTCTCTGGGCTACAGCTGAAACAGGTATCTGATTTGGTACTCACAGGCAATACTTGGATTTCAAGTACCATTTCAGGTAGCCAAATCAGCACTCAAATACCATTCAGGTACCCTAGTACCTGAAATTTCAGAGTTTTGGGTACCCAAAATTACCCAAAAACCTCAAAAAATACTCCAACATTTTCCTGTCAACAACCCTTCAAAGGCAACCTTCAAATCAAAAGCACTGAACAATAAACATGGCCACCACCCACAGAAGCCACAAGGGAGCTCACTTGGTTGCTGTCCTTGGCTTTGCATCTATTTTTTTGATAAAGGCAACATCTCAGAAAGCTGAATTTTGTTAAACAAGATAATTTTGGTTGCTTGATTTTCAGAGCTCAAGAAGGGGAGACTAAAAAAGTGAGCTCACAGGAAGGGAGTAAAGATGAGGACATGCACTTAAACCTGTCACAAGCCCAAAAAGAGGCACAAAGACTCAGGACAGTTTAGCTAATGCCCCCTTCGTGGGATAGGATTTATTTATCACAAGGCAAAAACTGTTGTAAGTCACACAAATCTTCTCCTCTAGGCAGCCCCTGCTTGTGCAAGAGACGCTAGTTAGGCAGCCATCACAGGGACAGGGACAGATGCCTCTACATAAGACTCCAAACTTTACCGCTGAAGTTGAAGAGTCAGGCGCCACAGCTGGATTGTAAGAGATTGTGACAAAGAGGCCTTGCTCCTATGGAGAGTAACAGCAGAAGCAGGCCCCAAAACTCCAGTCCCAGGCAATCCTTGGGGGCTTTTCTCATCNCAGCGCCTGTTACAGTAAGGGAACCTCCTGCGGCGATGGTTAACAGTTAGGAAGAGATTGATGGACCCCAGTTTAAAGGGGGAAGTGGGAGGGTCACCTCTTCCCCCTTTTTATCGACTAACAATAAAGAGTGCGGCCGTTCAAATCCATACAAGTGTCCGCGTCTTCCTTGGGAGGGGTGCGTCGACAAACAATGAGAATATCACAGTTCATACCTTGGTAAGATAGCAAGCAGGCCCTCCACAGACTCTTAGCCTGCCAGATGAGTCAACACCCCGGAGACCTCCCAGGGCTAGCTACCTCTGGCTGAGGTTTATACTCTAAGAGCCATGCACTGACTGACTGGGCCTCCACCTTTCCAGGCTTTATACTCCCTGGAAGGGGCGGAGCCAAGGCACAGGCCACTGTTCCTTAAAATGGCCACGCTCAACTTGTTACAGGAACTCTCAAACGTTCTATGGAGCGGGCACAGAGTAGTACATGGATACCACCCCTCCAGTGGGTTGTAGTTGCTGTAGAACCTTATTTAACTTGGGCCCTTTTCAAACGGACACCTCCCCCCTTTGCCCATGTGTGCGGGTGGTAGTGGTGGTGGTGATGGTGAGCCTGTTTGAATGCCGCAGCGGGTGCAGGGGGGATGGGTGGGGCCGGTGGGTGGGGGTGCATGCCACGTAACACCCACCTCCACCCATCACCCATGCATGGAGCAACGGGCACCAATGTCGGATGCTCCATGCATGGAGATGGTTGGCAGTGGGAGGAGCTGAGTGGGGGTCCATGGGAACACGCCCCCACGCACTGCCCACCCACCCATATCAAAAGGGCCTTAGTATGCAAATTTGGCTTCCCCAAAGCCCTCCCTTTGATAGAAAGCAGTTTTCTTGGAGTAACCATAAAAGCACTTGGCTTCACTATTACAAAGGGGGTGCTTTAAGCTAATGCAAAACTGAAGCAGGCAGAGGGGTTTACTGTCTTCTGTTGCTTGCTAGATGGAGATTATCTCCCTCCCGAGGCAGAGGCATTTTTGCCTTTTCATCTAGTACCTAAGAATGAATGAGTCATAATTCTAGGGTAATTTAAACAAATTAATATTGGAAAAGCAAAACAAATATTCAAATGAAAATAGTCTGAATTTGGTAGCCACATACAATATTTGTCTCAGCCCTAACAAACTGGGTAGAGAAGAGCTTTGATTTGCCCTGCCAGCAGCCTAACAATTCTTTAACCAGAACAGACTCCCGTCTGACCACTTGGTCTCCTGTTTCCCTCCATGGCTAATACAAAAGCTCTATGTGAAGACGCAAGCTCCCTAATTAAGCATCAAGCTATCTGTGCAATGTGGGGACATTTTAGAATTGAAACAGATACCGCCCAAAATTGGCAACCCTGTCAAATATACCCTAGCCAAACCCAAACCAGCAATTGGAGTAATTCCTGGTATCTGTTTGCCCTGTTTGGGGTATTTGTTTTGGTTACTACTGTTTGTTAATAATGATACTGATCTAGATGTTTTTATTGGTTGTAAACTGCCCTGATCTTTAAGGATGGGGGGGCCATATAAATAAATTATGCTGGTTTGGATTTTGTTTTGGTTTTTTTCAGATTGGTTATTTCATTTTTAAAACTCATTTTGGTATTCTGGTTACATCATTTTGGCACTACTAGCACTACTGGGCACGTGCAATTGCAAAAAAATGACATAATTAAAATTACCAAGAAACCAAAACAATTAAAAAAATGAAAATCCATATAAACTAAAATGGAAAGCCCTCGCCCCATCCCCAAATGGATATGCCAGTTCCCGTTTCGGGCACATTTGGGTATTAATAGGGCTATCCCAAACTGCAAATAATACCTGAGAATAACAAACCCACTACCGATTTCAGATCTAGAAAAATTTCTTCCTTCCCCCAGCTGCTGAGGTGCTCACACAGGGAGGTGGATGGTTTTCATATTTTTCATCCTAGCCACTGTTTTATAATGAAGGGATATATATATAGGACAAATTCTCAATTTGCAGATTAGAGAAAGGTCAACTCCGGATTAATCTTCCTCGGTTACAGGTCACGAAGCAGAGGGGTTTCCGAGCAGTGTGAAATTAATAACGCATTCAGTGTGCTCTGTGTTGCTTTTTGTGTCTTGAAGCCAAAGGAAACAAGAACAGGAAACCAGAAGAAAAAAAATTCTGAACAGTCGCCAAGGGTTTTCTTGGAGAGATGAGGAGAGGAATGCATTAGGGAAAAGTCCACAGTATGAACAATTGGATACTGGCTCTAGCATCACAAAGGACAGAATATCAGGACTAGACAGCTTGTTTTTGCAGACTTGTGAAAAGCCAGAGTGTGTAGAGAGAGAGCTCGGGGTGCGATACAGACTTGTATTTGTTTTTCTTTGAGAGAGAGTGGGGATTTACTTAAAGAAGCTAGGCCATTTTACATCAGCTGAGGGCTTAGCCCTGGGTTTTGCCCTTGAGCCCTCTTCAGAAGTGATGATTTCAAGAGTGTGGTACATACCGCATAACAGCCGCCGTCTGACTAGAGCTAAAACGGGTAGCTCATTGACTACCTGCGGGTAATGTCCGAAATTTCAAGTATCGCATTGGGTACCCGATGGGCTGAGTATTGGTCAGACAGACTATTACCCCCAAATACTGGGTATTACTGTTACCAATTTACTGAATGGTACATTGGTTAAGGAATCAGGATGGTAAGTTAAAAAAAAAAAAAAGATACCAGAAGTTGGAGAAAATTAGTGCCGGAAGTTGGAAAATCAGGCTACAACCCAGTCAATTAGTATATTGAGTAGCCTGAAAGGCAGTAAATGAGTACCGATTAGTACCCAATGTTACCAAGTTGGATCAAGTACCACAATTTCAACAGGTATACTCATTTTTTCAGGTACTCGTTTCAGCTCTACATATGATGCTCCTAGAGGCATTGGGTTACATCAGAAGAGGGGTGGGCTAAGAAACGCCCCCCCCCAACACACACACACACACATTTTCTGACATAGCCCTGCCCCCACACAGCAGCATGACATCACACACAACGCTCTGTGCGGGTAGGGCCGCCAACCACTGGGGAGCCCATCCCAACTTGGGCCCAAGCACTTGGGCCAGGAATGCGTCTGACCTGAGCCCAAAAGGGATCAGTCATGTCCTGTCAGGGTTGGGTCAGTTTGCAGAGATCTAGAATGAAGGGCACAGCCACTCAGTGAGAGGTCACTACAGCGGGAGTGTGGAGCAGCCTGTCCCAGGATTCATCTCACAAACCCCTCCCTGTCATCCTCTCAGAGCACAGATGTAAGAGACGACCCTCAGTAGGGGATTGTTGGATGACTGGAGGAGAGTGGATGGGTTAGAATTGTTTCTACATAGCATTCAGGTCATCACCACGGCTACCTATTGCTTCCCATCAGGTCATGCCTGAACACTCCAATGCTACTATGCGGTAGCTGGTGCATAGTCTAGTGCCAGTTCTGGTCAGACCCTATCGCACATGTTACGTCTGACGCTCACAGGTTACTGCATCATAACTCTGACACACCACACAGTGGGTAAAAACAGACATGACGGTGGTCCACTTTGGCCTGCGAGCCACCGGCGCATCTGGCCTGCGAGCCACTGGCGCATCTGGTCCGGAACTGCCAGATGTTGGCGAGCTTCTGCCCCAGGTCATGTTGACAGCTAACCTGGGCTGCGACCTCAGAAAATATCTGAGGTCACAGCCCCGGCTAAGGCCTACCCAACAAGGCCAAAGTGGACTAGCACATCTGTGTGGCTGCGGCATACCTGCTCCCGTGGGCCAGGGCCTACCATGGCTGTGCGTCACTGGCCACCACGGCTACTGGTCAGGGTGGGGGATGGGTGGGGCACTGGGAGCACAGTGTGAGCAAGGCTGGACGCATGCACATTTGTTCTGCTCCCAGCCTCATCCGGGCCTTGCAGCCAGTGGAACGTCTCCCCAGTTGCAGTCATGTAGGGTCGTTGGCCACACATTTGTTTTTACCCATAATCTCTACCTCTCCTGTCATGTCTGGTCAAGGCCTTAGTGTTTAAAGCAAAGTCTTGTCCTATATACAGTAGCAAAGTGTTATTTAGAGATTCACTTTTACTTCTTGATACACGAATTCAGGCTGGGATTTTTAAAGAATCCTAGAGAAATTGCCGCTGAGAATAGGACAAGAAGCTGTTAGAGCTGAAACGGTTAACTGTCCAGTTACCACTGGATTTTCAGTAAACCATCCGCACCCAAAACAACTGGTCGCCGAGCGGTATTTGTTTATTATTCAATGGATTGACTATTTTTCTGGATTACCAACTTGTACCATTTACCATGTTACCGAATTGCCATTGTCCCATCTGTTTTAGGTTTCCTGCTACAATTCCATGTGCTCATAATTCCTTTCCTGTTTACACACAAACAAACACACACATGGATCACTGGTTTCAAGAACACCTGGTTCAAATTTGCTGGATGCAGCTTTGCTGTTGGTCCAGGCCTAAACTGGAAATGATGGGACACAGAAAAACAACAAATGGTTATGCAGTAAATTAGTTACGCCGCAGTAACAGCCAAGTGGCATCAATCGGTATTTTGGCTTATGCAGTTAATCACTGTGGTATGCGGTTACTAATCAACAGAGTTCCTAGTTTTCAATTCGCAATGAAAAACCAGAGAAAACTAGAGATTTTGCCTTTTTCCAGAGAATTTTGCAGAAAATGGCAAAAACTTACAGGTTTGGGAGGAGGACACAGCGGGCGTGGGGCAGCGAGGATGCAGAGTGGAACTGAGGTGGGCCTAATCAGGCCCATAGCAGCTTCCTCAAGTATCAGCCTCTATATGGTCCCCCGTTCTGGTTGGCAGAGCAGTCTGGGACCAGGCTGGGAGGAGGGGACAGCTAGGGCAGGGCAGAGAAGGGGAAGCAACCTAAAGGCGTGTGATGGGCTGGGGGGTGTTCCGCATTTGGAGGGGTGCCACGGACCTCAGTTTATTTATTTATTTTTACTGTTGGTGGGACAGGTAGCTGAAAAATTGCATTAAAATGACAATATTACACTAAAGTGGGGTGTTCTAATTCATACCTATAGATGGCCGCTTTTAGATGTGTGCAGCGCACACGCAGACTGAAATCCTGCCGCATGTAAAAATCCCGCCGGCGGAGTTTAGATGCAACTTTGAGCGTGCTACAGCCGGTTGCGCATTCTATATTGAGTTATTTAGTTCGCGGTTTTAAAAGAATGTGTGACCGCCTATAACGCGCAAAATGTTGCATCTAAACACTGCCCACGGGATTTTTACAGGCGGCATGATTTCACGGCGCATGTGCGCTGCGCACATCTAAAAGCAACCTATATTGTAGTAAGGTAAAGTCAACTAGCGCTTATATTTAATCACAGAAAAACAGAGATTTGGGGGGTTTTAAATCAGAATTTATAGGGGGGGGGTTGTCAGAGAATTTCCAGTTTTTTGTTGTGGAAAACTAGGAATCCTGCTAATCAGTTAACCAGTTCTTAGCTATCCAGAATTTCAGTTATTAACTGCAGTTATGGAATTAACTATCTACTCCCGCTCCAGCAGCAATGGGTTTAAATTCCAGGAAGGTACAAGGTTGGTTTAGGTTAAATATTAGGGAAAACTTCCTAACTCTGAGAACAAGTTCAACAGTGGTTCAAGCTGCCTGGGGAGGTTTTGGAATCTCCTTTCCTGGAGGTTTTCAGGAGAAGTTTAGACCGGCATCTACTAGGGATGCTTTAGGTACATGGGATCCTGCCCAGTTGGACTAAATGACTCTTGTGGTTCTTTCAACTCTCCAGTTCCATGAGTCTATGAAAATGTTCCCTGTTGAGAAGTACACAGTCAATTGTCTCCTTAAACTTCTAAATTTTGTCTTTCTCCAAAAACGTACTTGGAGCCTTAACATTATGACTTATGTTTTATTTATGATAAAATGCAATCTTTTCTTCATTCCACCCTACTTAGGGGACTCTTGGGTTCCACCCCCCCCCGGGCTTTTCAGAAAAATTCTACTTGGTGCCTACAAACGAGGATGCCACTTATATTTTGGGTGAAAACAGACATGACGCTAACCACCCTTTAACCACCCTTGGTGGTCATTTATGCATGTTTCAGGACTGCATAGGGCACCAATACAGCCCTGCAACATGCATAAATATAGCCACCAAGGGTGGTTAAAGGGTGGTTAGCGTCATGTCTGTTTTCACCCTTTGTGCCAGCTCTATGAAGTTATGAGGGAAATTAAAGCCAGGAAGGATATAATGTGGGCTGTGAAAAATGATGCTCATAACTGATATTGTATAAAATGCAATATCACATGTCTGCATTCCCAAAGGGTTCTGGATAGTGATTGTGTTCTGGTGAGGAATGTAACATCTCAATGAAATACTAATGATGGGATTTGCATCTAATGTGTTTTCTGGAATTTGTCACCATGGGCACTTGATTTCCTATTCATTGCTTAGAGACTGAACTAAAAATGTAACGTCCAGTCACAGATCAACCCCCAGGAAGTGGGAAGGGCGGAGGTTAGAGTGACGGCGGTGCCGTTCTCATGCTGAAGCCGACAGATTGTGGCATAGAGTCAGTTAAAAGGTCTATGCCGTGGCTATGCGGATAGCAAAGAAGGAATTCCTTGCTACCTTCATAGCATCCACAAAGTCTTGTCCAGTGGAGTTTTTCTGGGTAGTGAGGGGGCTGGTTGGTCCAGCCTCCCTCCGCCTGGAACTAGAACCTTCCAGTGATTGCTGTGACATGTTTGTTGATTACTTTGTGGATAAAAATCGCTCGTATTCACCACGATTTCCAATGCACAGTGGGGGACACACCCTTGACCTGATCTTCTGCACTGGCCTTGAGGTGGGGGAATCTGTTAGTGGGGGAGGTGTCACCAGAGCCGTTGTCATGGACAGATCATTACCTCCTGCGGCCCTGTCTCCCGGCACACGTCTGTCCACGGAAGGGTGTGGAACCAGTTCGGTTGGTTCACCGCTTAGAGACTGATGGAACCTGAGAGATTCCAGAATGCTCTGGGGGAGTTACCCTCAGATCTTGACAGCTGTCCACTCGATGACCTCGTGCTTTTCTGGAATACTCTGCTGACTGAGGCCATCGACCAGATGACTCCTAGGCGTCCGCTCCCTTGGCATCGGCACCGCAGGCTGCCATGGTATGTGGAGGGCCTGTGGAAGCTGAAGCAGGAAGGGCGGTGGTTGGAAAGGATGGTTTTTCTATTTTTCTTATGCTTCTCTTTTATGTAAATTATAAAAAAAAATTATTTTTGTAAGCTGCCTCGAGCTGCCTAGGCAGGAGACGTGGGATACAGATAATGAAAATTAATTAATTAATTTTGACACCGCACTTATTACAATGGGAGAACCAGGGCTGTGGAAGCACTGTCTTATCCGGTTATGTGGGATCAATTTCAGTGGGTGTTGCCCGCTGATGCAGAGGATGTCCTTGGAATGGTCAGAGCCACCTCTTGTGAACTGGACCCGTGCCAGTCCTGGCTGGTTAATGCTAGCCAGGAGACATTGGGGCTGTTGTTGGCCATGGTAGTCAATGCCTTCCTTAGGCGTCAAGGAGGTGGTGGTGCAGCCTCTGTGTCACGGGTTGGAGGTCTGCACCCCCACTTTACCGGGTTTGAGTGACTCAGTTTCCCTCGCTTACAGCCCACTTGAATCAGTTTTTCTCTCTAGCTGATTCAGTCCTGCAGCAGGGACGACCCCTTTGTCACCCAAGGGCCCGATCCTTCCCGTTTACAGACTCTTTCTCTCTGGGGTCCCAAGAGCTTGAAAACTCTTGTAGCTCGTTGTGTTTCCAAGGTTAGACACAGAAACTTCTTCATAAAGATAAGAAGAAAGTTTATTGATTTACATAAGCAAGATAGTTGATACAGAGTGGTAACTAGAAATCAAAGGTAAATATAACGCATTCCTAATCTATACTGGTTGAGTTCCTAAATAAGACTCTTATCCTACAAAGGTCCATAAGAATCAGTCCATACACAGCCAGTTTGTTGATGTTGGCCGGGCTCCAGTTCTTAAGGTTAGAAATCAAAGTCCTGGTCTCAGTGCATGTTTTCCAGCCTTGCTAGCTGGCAGGAACCAGGATGCAGATGAGATTGCTCAAGATGGCTCTGCCTTCTCCTTTGTCTTGTCTCCCTTTAAATACCTTTTCATGGTCTCTTTGTTTGAGCTTTCCTGAACATGAGCTTGTGTGTTTCCTCACGTAGGCAACCCAGGCAAACAGAAAGCTTAATTTGCAAGTAAATGGGTTTCTGTCTGGGGTGAATCCACACTCTTTATCTCTTTCCATTTCCTGGAGTTTTGTCAGTGTTACAGTACATGATGTGAGTTTTACAGGCCTCAATTGTAACATTCCATACATGTTGAACCTTTTGCTTTACATATTTACTAGGCTTGTAGCCTACGTGTAGGCCAGTATCACATGTGTGTGACCCTATGTTCCTTCGTGACAGCCCCCCCGTAAGAACGCATGTGGAGTGGACATGACAGAGTCCCGTAACATGCTTAGAGTGGTGTGTCCTTGCATGATAGTGCGTATGCAAGCACATTCTGTTTACCTTTTACGTGTTCAATTCTCATGTCAAATTCCTGCAAAAACAGGCTCCATTTCAGGAGTTTGGAGTTGGAGTCTTGCACACTATTGAGCCATTTTAGGGCAAGTGGTCGGTGTGGACTGTGAACGTTCTACCAAATATGTAAGGTTTACGTTTCTTAACAGCCCAGACTATGGCCAGACGCTCTCTTTCAAGGGTTGCTAGATTCTTTGTCCTTGGGAGTAGTTTCTTGCTAAAGTATGCAATGGGATAGTCTATTCCATCCTTCCCTTTTTGTGTGAGGGTTGCTCCCAAGCCTGTGTCAGAGGCGACAGTCCAGATATGGAATTCCTTTTCATAATTAGGACTGATTAACACTGGTGCCTCAGACAGAGCCCTCTTAAGTTTGTCAAACACATTATTACACTCGTCTGACCATTATACCTTCTCTGGGCATCGCTTCTTGCATTTGTCAGTTAAGGGGGTTGCTACGTGACTGAAGCATTGGACATAACGGCAGAAGTAGGTAGTCATGCCTATGAACCTCTGGATCTGTTTTTTGGTTGTGGGTGCAGGCCAGGAGCAAATAGTCTCTACTTTGTCTGTTCGTGGGTGCAATTTGCCACTTCCCACCTCGTGCCCTAGGTATATAATGGTACCCATAGACACTTTACACTTTGCTGGTTTTATTGTTAGTTCTGCCCCCTTAATCCTGTGTAGTACCTTGCTCATGTGTGCCACGTGTGTATCCCAAGTTTCACTGTAAATAACCAGGTCATCTATATAAGCCAAGGCAAAATCGCGCATCCCTTCTAGGATGTGATCCACTAACCTCATAAATGTAGACCCACTATTTTTTAACCCAAAAGGCATCACTGGGAATTCATTCAGACCCTTGTCAGTTATGAATGCCGTTTTGGACGTGTCCCCCTGGTTCATTTTAATTTGCCAATACCCCTTGATTATGTCTAGGGTGGTCAGATAGTTAGCCCCGGCAATCCTTTCAATCATGTCATCTGTTCTAGGCATGGGATATGCGTCTGACACAGTTATGGCATTCAGTTTGCGATAATCAACACAGAACCTTATGGAGCCATCAGGTTTAGGCACTAAAACCACAGGGCTCGCCCATGGACTCTTTGAGACCTGTATGACTCCCAGTTNGCCTGTGGAAGCTGAAGCAGGAAGGGCGGTGGTTGGAAAGGATGGTTTTTCTATTTTTCTTATGCTTCTCTTTTATGTAAATTATAAAAAAAAATTATTTTTGTAAGCTGCCTCGAGCTGCCTAGGCAGGAGACGTGGGATACAGATAATGAAAATTAATTAATTAATTTTGACACCGCACTTATTACAATGGGAGAACCAGGGCTGTGGAAGCACTGTCTTATCCGGTTATGTGGGATCAATTTCAGTGGGTGTTGCCCGCTGATGCAGAGGATGTCCTTGGAATGGTCAGAGCCACCTCTTGTGAACTGGACCCGTGCCAGTCCTGGCTGGTTAATGCTAGCCAGGAGACATTGGGGCTGTTGTTGGCCATGGTAGTCAATGCCTTCCTTAGGCGTCAAGGAGGTGGTGGTGCAGCCTCTGTGTCACGGGTTGGAGGTCTGCACCCCCACTTTACCGGGTTTGAGTGACTCAGTTTCCCTCGCTTACAGCCCACTTGAATCAGTTTTTCTCTCTAGCTGATTCAGTCCTGCAGCAGGGACGACCCCTTTGTCACCCAAGGGCCCGATCCTTCCCGTTTACAGACTCTTTCTCTCTGGGGTCCCAAGAGCTTGAAAACTCTTGTAGCTCGTTGTGTTTCCAAGGTTAGACACAGAAACTTCTTCATAAAGATAAGAAGAAAGTTTATTGATTTACATAAGCAAGATAGTTGATACAGAGTGGTAACTAGAAATCAAAGGTAAATATAACGCATTCCTAATCTATACTGGTTGAGTTCCTAAATAAGACTCTTATCCTACAAAGGTCCATAAGAATCAGTCCATACACAGCCAGTTTGTTGATGTTGGCCGGGCTCCAGTTCTTAAGGTTAGAAATCAAAGTCCTGGTCTCAGTGCATGTTTTCCAGCCTTGCTAGCTGGCAGGAACCAGGATGCAGATGAGATTGCTCAAGATGGCTCTGCCTTCTCCTTTGTCTTGTCTCCCTTTAAATACCTTTTCATGGTCTCTTTGTTTGAGCTTTCCTGAACATGAGCTTGTGTGTTTCCTCACGTAGGCAACCCAGGCAAACAGAAAGCTTAATTTGCAAGTAAATGGGTTTCTGTCTGGGGTGAATCCACACTCTTTATCTCTTTCCATTTCCTGGAGTTTTGTCAGTGTTACAGTACATGATGTGAGTTTTACAGGCCTCAATTGTAACATTCCATACATGTTGAACCTTTTGCTTTACATATTTACTAGGCTTGTAGCCTACGTGTAGGCCAGTATCACATGTGTGTGACCCTATGTTCCTTCGTGACAGCCCCCCCGTAAGAACGCATGTGGAGTGGACAT
This sequence comes from Sphenodon punctatus, assembly GCA_003113815.1. NCBI lineage: Eukaryota > Metazoa > Chordata > Lepidosauria > Sphenodontia > Sphenodontidae > Sphenodon > Sphenodon punctatus. The sequence goes on along the minus strand of QEPC01005386.1, from coordinate 75,680 downwards.
GACAGAGTCCCGTAACATGCTTAGAGTGGTGTGTCCTTGCATGATAGTGCGTATGCAAGCACATTCTGTTTACCTTTTACGTGTTCAATTCTCATGTCAAATTCCTGCAAAAACAGGCTCCATTTCAGGAGTTTGGAGTTGGAGTCTTGCACACTATTGAGCCATTTTAGGGCAAGTGGTCGGTGTGGACTGTGAACGTTCTACCAAATATGTAAGGTTTACGTTTCTTAACAGCCCAGACTATGGCCAGACGCTCTCTTTCAAGGGTTGCTAGATTCTTTGTCCTTGGGAGTAGTTTCTTGCTAAAGTATGCAATGGGATAGTCTATTCCATCCTTCCCTTTTTGTGTGAGGGTTGCTCCCAAGCCTGTGTCAGAGGCGACAGTCCAGATATGGAATTCCTTTTCATAATTAGGACTGATTAACACTGGTGCCTCAGACAGAGCCCTCTTAAGTTTGTCAAACACATTATTACACTCGTCTGACCATTATACCTTCTCTGGGCATCGCTTCTTGCATTTGTCAGTTAAGGGGGTTGCTACGTGACTGAAGCATTGGACATAACGGCAGAAGTAGGTAGTCATGCCTATGAACCTCTGGATCTGTTTTTTGGTTGTGGGTGCAGGCCAGGAGCAAATAGTCTCTACTTTGTCTGTTCGTGGGTGCAATTTGCCACTTCCCACCTCGTGCCCTAGGTATATAATGGTACCCATAGACACTTTACACTTTGCTGGTTTTATTGTTAGTTCTGCCCCCTTAATCCTGTGTAGTACCTTGCTCATGTGTGCCACGTGTGTATCCCAAGTTTCACTGTAAATAACCAGGTCATCTATATAAGCCAAGGCAAAATCGCGCATCCCTTCTAGGATGTGATCCACTAACCTCATAAATGTAGACCCACTATTTTTTAACCCAAAAGGCATCACTGGGAATTCATACAGACCCTTGTCAGTTATGAATGCCGTTTTGGACGTGTCCCCCGGGTTCATTTTAATTTGCCAATACCCCTTGATTATGTCTAGGGTGGTCAGATAGTTAGCCCCGGCAATCCTTTCAATCATGTCATCTGTTCTAGGCATGGGATATGCGTCTGACACAGTTATGGCATTCAGTTTGCGATAATCAACACAGAACCTTATGGAGCCATCAGGTTTAGGCACTAAAACCACAGGGCTCGCCCATGGACTCTTTGAGACCTGTATGACTCCCAGTTTCAACATTTCCTCGATCTCCCGGTGAATCTGTGTTTGAATTTTCCCATTTGTGTGAAAGGGACTGGACCTGACTGGACCCTTGGTTCCTGTGTCAATGGCGTGCACAATAATATATGTTTCCCCAGGTTTGTTTGAAAAGATTCCTTTGTACTCCTGCAGGAGTTGCATAATCTCATGCCTTTGGGAGGTGCCGAGGTCTGTGGACATGCCAATTTCCTCCAGAGATTCAGTTCCCTGGCTCTCCTGTAGGAGGTTTGATAGGGGGTCATTCAAGCCGTCAGCTGTGGCATTTCCTTCTACCACTGCAGCTAGACAAGTCTGTATGTCCCTATCATGGTAATCTTTGATTCTATTTACGTGAAATTCTTGTGCCTGTGTTCTGGAGTTAAGTTTGTTCACCCAATAACTGACCTTATTCTTCTTATCAATTATATGATATGGGCCATCCCAAATGACTTGCCCCCCCCAACTTGTTAGTTGGTCTCATAACTAGCACAGTGTCTCCTGGGTTATATGCTCTGTCTTTGGCTTTCTTGTCATATATTATCTTTTGGGTCTCCTTTAACATGGAGGTTGTTTTCTATCTGAACTGCTGGAAATATCTAGTTACAAGTTGTCCTTCAATTTCCTCTAAGTTTTCCTAGGAGTCTCTTACTAGATCCACGGGGACCCCTCACATTCCTCCCAAATAGCAATTCAAAAGGAGAATATCTGGTAGATCCCTGGGGTATTTCCCTATATGCAAATAGGAGGTATGGCAACAGTTTGTCACAATTATTTGCTCTGTTGCTCATAAAGTTAGTTAGCATTTGCTTCAATGTCCCATTAAATCTTTCCACTAACCTGTTTGTTTGGGGGGTGATATGGAGCAGTTTTTATATGCTTCACATCACATATCTTCCAGAGCTGTTGGAAGATATTGGAGAGGAAGTTTGCTCCTCTATCTGTTATGATCTGTTTGGGAAAACCCACCCTACTGAAAATTTCCATTAATGCGTCTGCTATACTGGGGGTGTCCACATTTCTCAGTGTTGCAGCTTCGGGATATCTAGTGGCGTAATCTACTACAACTAGTAGGTATTTTTTTTTCAGAGGTGGAGGCTTTTCTCATGGGACCTACAATATCCATCCCCGTCCTATAAAAAGGCACTTTGATAATAGGGAGGGGGCGTAAGGGCACCTTTTTGGGTCATTCCCTTTCTTGTTCCTCTGGCAGGAGTCACACACCTTGCAGAATTCTTTAACGTCTGCTTGCATGTCTGGCCAATCAAAGTTTAATTGTAGTCTTTTCAGTGTTCTCTTAACCCCTAGGTGTCCAGCAAAGGGAGAGGAATGTGACAATTTAAGTAAGTCCTCTCTGAACGTTTTAGGTACCACCAGTGTCTTGGGTTGATCCTGCCCCTTCCCATCACTTCCCTGGAGTAGGCTCTTATAAAGCAACCCACATTCCCATGAGTATTCTGCCCCGTGTGATGCAGTTGGGTTTCCCTTCTCGGCTGCTTCTCTGATTCCCTGTAAAGTGATATCATTTGTCAATTATTATATTTATTTATTATTTTATAAACATTTATTAGCTGCCCCCTCATGCCCATGGCATCTCGGGGTGGCTTACAACATAAAATACACAAATAAAATCAATTTTAAAACCATTCATCAAGATTTAAAATATCATTAAAAAAATATAAATTCCCCCCAACTGCCCCACCCTCCCAGCCTCCCCTCCAAAGGCCTGGGCGAACAGCCAGGTCTTACAGGCTCGACGAAATGCCAACAAACCTGGGGTCAGACGGGCTTCCTCCGGGAGGGAGTTCGAAAGCCGTGGCCCAGCCACTGAGAACGCCCTCTCCATTGTGGCCCCCTGTTTTACATGGGGGACCTCCAGAAAGGCGCCCCCGGTGGACCAAAGGGATTGCTCTGAGGTGTGGAGGGCGAGGCGGTCCCCGAGGTATGAGGGGCCCAGACCATGCAGGGCTTTATAGATCAACTGTCTCTCTGACATCTCTACCTGGATGTCCAAACGTCAACTCAAACTCAACATGGCTAAAACTGAACTCCTTATCTTCCCCCCTCATCCTTCCTCTCCTTCCTCACTGTCAATAACTATTGATGGAGTCACCATCCTGCCTGTCCCCCAAGCCCGTAGCCTAGGCTTCATCTTTGACTCAGCCCTTTCTTTTAAACCCTACATTGACTCTGTTGCTAAATCCTGTCGCTTCTCCCTCCATAACATTGCTAAGATTCGCCCTTTTCTCTCTGTCTCGTCTGCCAAAACTCTTGTTCATGCTCTGGTCATCTCTCGCCTCGATTACTGTAACCTCCTTCTCACTGGCCTTCCCCGGTCTCACCTTTCTCCCCTCATCTCTGTCCAAAACTCTGCTGCCAGGGTCATCTACCTCGCCAGTCGCTTCGACCATGTGCAGCCCCTCCTCTCTTCGCTTCACTGGCTTCCCCTTCCTGAACGAATCCTGCACAAGCTCCTAGTCTTCACCTATAAAGCTCTTCACAACCTTGCTCCCCCCTACCTCTCTGCACTTATCGCCCTCCATACTCCAGCCCGTGCACTTCGCTCCTCCTCTGTCCCTTCTCTCACCCTTCCACGCCTTCCCTGCTCCCCTAAGCGCCTTCGTCCCTTCTCACTTGCTGCCCCCCATGCCTGGAACTCCCTCCCTGTCCACATCCGCCTTGCCCCCTCCCTTCATACCTTCAAATCTCTCCTTAAAACTCACCTCTTTCGCTCTGCTCTGTCTGACTCTTTATCCTGCTGAGCCACTATTCCTATACCTACGATCGGTTTACCCTTATCCTTGCAACATGGACCTGCCTGCTGTCATTCTCATCGTAACCAAGCCAAGTACGTGCACTTGAGACCTCGCATCTTCATGAATGTTAGACCCCTTGTCTCTCCCTCTGTTCCCCTTCCTAAGTCTCTCCCCCAGCTCCTGTCTCTCAGATTGTAAGCCCTAGGGGCAGGGACCGTGTCTATTTTATTACTTTGTAAAGTGCCAGGTACACTGCTGGTGCTATATAAATGTTTGTTAATAATAATAATAATAAATCAACACTAACACCTTGAATCTGGCTCGGTGCACTATAGGCAGCCAGTGCAGAGTGCGGTGCACAGGTGTTATGTGCGCCGTACTCTGCACTTCTAGTAGTACTGCGTACTACTTCAGAGTTCTATTCTGAATTCAGTTTATGTTGCAGTCAAGTTTTTTCTTGCCAATTCTAACCTTAGGTCTGTGTCTTGCTCCTCCCCAGGTGGATTAGAACTCCCCAGGTCCCCTTCTGGCCCTGTCCCGGCCACCTCTGCTGGCTGGGCTTGGGGTTAAGTTAGGGCCTGGGCCTGGTCCCCCATGGGGTTTCTTGGTTGAGGTGCAACCTGTTTGGGGCTCTCTGAGCCTTGCTGCCCCTCTCCCTCCCTTTCCTGGGTTCTCTCTGGCTCCCCATGTTCCAGGGGTAGAGGTGCAACCTGTTTGGGGCTCTCTGAGCCTTGGTGCCCCTCTCCCTCCCTTTCCTGGGTGCTCTCCAGCTCCCCGTGTTCCTGGGATTGGGCTTTTTCCACCCTCCTGTCCAACATCCATTTGTGTATAGCATTCCCCACCAACAGCTTATTATTTGCGGTTGTGGGGAGCACGGCTACTAGGATTTGTCCCTTCACCCCCTCCCATTCCAACTCCACGCTGGCTGTGGGGAGTTCGTCATCTAGTCCCTTGTAGCAACTGAAGTAGACTTTGTGGGTGGTGTAACATGCTTCAGGGATCAAATCCTCTCTGACTATGACCCAGTCAGCACCATTATCAATTCGACCCACACAGGGCATGCCATTTACTTTGACTGGTCTGAAGAGGTTTGCGTTATCTGTGTGGGGGTCTTGGAGTGTGTAACAGATATAATCCCCTGTCGGAGTGTCTGTCCTCACTGAGGCCAAGTTAGCTTCAATCTTAGGTCTGCTTTGGTTCTCAGTATTCTTGGAGTTGGGGCAATTTCTTTTTATGTGTCCTGTCTGGTTACAGGTATAACAGGCTATGTTATTTGTCTGTGGATTGTGGGAATTGTGTGCTCTGTGGGGCTTGGGTGATCCCGGTCTCCCCCCTACCCCTGTTCTCATTTGGTTTGTTCTGGGTCTGGTTACCCTTCTCAGAGCTGGAAGGTTTGTAGCCATTCTGCTTGTTGTAAAACCCCTGCTTGGTTTTTCCTCCAGTGTTTTGTTTCTTCTCCCCATAAGCTGCAATTGCATGTTCAATATACGTATAGGCCTTCCTCCCTGCTTCCTTTATATCTGGTGAAGCAAGTGTGCCTTTAGGCTTGGGCTGCAAAGATTGTAAAATTGTTCTAGCAATACAGAATTCATTATTTGTTCCTTAGTGGCATTCCCACCCGCATCTAACCATTTTACCCCATACCGTTTTAACATATTAGAAACATCTGAATAAATACTATAGTAATAGTTAAACATAAAATGTAAAGCAGATAGGGACAGATACGAGTCAAGCAAAGTATTGGTTTTTGAGTTCCGCGCTGTATCTTAGGGACTCTACTTGTCGTTTTGAACCTTGACTGTGCACAAATGTCATCTTTGAATTTTGTGTAATATTCTAGCAAAGCTTTAATTAAAAAAAAAAGAAAAAGACGAATAAGACATACCGTCTCCCTTCTTAAAATTTCTTAATTTTTGACAAAACGTTTCTGGTGTGATCCTGTATTCCTCCAGAACTGCTTTTTTGAATTCTCTGTTTTTTCGTTGTATACGTCTCGTGCTTTCGGTGTCATCTTGGGTAATAATAACTTTACCCACATGTCATTGGGGATCTGTTGCTGACTAAAGATGTGTTGTGCGGTGGTAAAAAAATTGTCTACGCACTCTGTTTCATGATACAAAGGTAGGAGAGTTGAACAATCTCTGATCTGTTGGCTTCTGTTTCTGAGTGCGTTGCTTTCAGAGGGCGTTGTAGGTTGGATTCCTGCTGCCTTCTGTGCTTCCAGGAATTCCAGTTGGTGCTTTCTTTCTCATTTGCCATCCTTTCTTTCTCTTTTTCCTGTCTCTCTTTCTCTTTTTCTTCCTGTTTCAGTTTTTCTAGCGTGAGCTGTATATCTTTTTCTCACTCTTGTATCGGGAGTTCTAACTTTTGGCATTCCAGTTCCATCTTTTGCCTTTCTAGTTTCTGTTCCCACTGATGCTTTTTGAACTCCAGGAACTCTTTGCTGATAGTCTGCATCGCATCCTCGTCTTTGGAGGAATTGCTCTCCGTCCTTTCATGTGAGGCGGATGCCTCCTCTCTCTGTTGCTTCTTCATATGTTCCCGGAGAGTCTGTCTCATCTGGTCTATAGTAAGTTCAGATGGGTCTATCCCCCTTTTGTTGCATTCCTCCACAAGCTGTTCTTTTTTCATGTTCTTTAGTCCTTTGATTGTAGGGGCCATTTTCATGCACTTTCCTTTTTCTGTCCCTACCCCCGAAATCAAGACTAAAATAACAAACTGCCACTCTGTTCCAAGTTTTACTTATTTTCTCTGAGCTGAGTTCCAGACGGTCACCGGCAACTCACTCTCTCCAGATATGGGATTTAATCCCCTCCGAGGATACCAGTCGCCTGGCTATCCTCCTCTTATGCCTGTCTACACATTGGTACACCAACTGAGCATAACCCTTCTCGTTGGGCACCACTGTCCCGGGTTGGAGGTCCGCACCCCCACTTTATTGGGTTTGAGTGACTCAGTTTCCCTCGCTTACAGCCCACTTGAATCAGTTTTTCTCTCTAGCTGATTCAATCCTGCAGCAGAGACAACCCCTTTGTCACCCTGGGGCCCGATCCTTCCCGTTTACAGACTCTTTCTCTCTGGGGTCCCAAGAGCTTGAAAACTTTTGTAGCTCGTTGTGTTTCCAATGTTAGACACAGACACTTCTTCATAAAGATAAGAAGAAAGTTTATTGATTTACATAAGCAAGATAGTTGATACAGAGTGGTAACTAGAAATCAAAGGTAAATATAACGCATTCCTAATCTATACTGGTTGAGTTCCTAAATAAGACTCTTACCCTACAAAGGTCCATAAGAATCAGTCCATACACAGCCAGTTTGTTGATGTTGGCCGGGCTCCAGTTCTTAAGGTTAGAAATCAAAGTCCTGGTCTCAGTGCATCTCTTCCAGCCTTGCTAGCTGGCAGGATCCAGGATGCAGATGAGATTGCTCAAGATGTCTCTGCCTTCTCCTTTGTCTTGTCTCCCTTTAAATACCTTTTCATGGTCTCTTTGTTTGAGCTTTCCTGCTCATGAGCTTGTGTGTTTCCTCGCGTAGGCAACCCAGGCAAACAGGTAAACAGGAAGCTTAATTTGCAAGTAAATGGGTTTCTGTCTGGGGTGAATCCACACTCTTTATCTCTTTCCATTTCCTGGAGTTTTGTCAGTGTTACAGTACATGATGTGAGTTTTACAGGCCTCAATTGTAACATTCCATACATGTTGAACCTTTTGCTTTACATATTTACTAGGCTTGTAGCCTATGTGTAGGCCAGTATCACATGTGTGTGACCCTATGTTCCTTCGTGACACTCTGTTTTAAAAAACATTGTTGGATGTTGACTCCCGGACCAGTTATCAGCTGGTCTCTAACCTTCCCTTTTTAGGGAAGATTATTGAACAGGTAGTGGGCTCAACAGTTGCATGGGCATCTGAACCACGTTGGTTTTCTAGATCCCTCACAGTCTGGCTTTCGTCCATGTTATGGTACCGAGACAGCGCTTGTAGCTTTGGTTGATGACCTCCGCCATGAATTGGATCAGGGTCGCTCGATCCTGCTGATTCTATTACATCTGTTAGCTGCATTTAATACCGTTCACCATGAGATGTTGGTGACTCACTTGCGGGACCAGGCCGGGGTGGTCAGGACTGTTTGTCATCTCGGGGATTGTTTGTCATCTCCCCGGGACCTCACATGTGGAGTCCTGCAGAGTTCCATTATGTCTCCGTTCCTGTTCAATGTGTATATGCAGCCATTGGGCGAGGTCGTGAGAAGGTTTGATGTTCGGTGTCATCAATATACTGATGACACCCAACTCTGCCTCTTTTTTTCATCTGACCCAGACCCAGCAATCTTGGTACATCCTCGATGTTTGGCAGTTATGGGGGACTGGATGAGGGTGAGTTGACTGAGGCTGAATCTTGACAAAATGGAGGTGATGCTGGTGGGGAGGGTGATGGGACTGGCAACCCCCATCATTAACGGGGTTTTCCCTCTTCTGGTCCCTCAGGTTCGGAGTCTGGGAGTGCTTCTCGACTTCCAACTCTGCCTGGATGTCCAGGTGGGGGCGGTGGCATGGAGCACATTCCACCAATTACATCTGGTGCGGCGGCTTCGGCTATTTGTGTCAGACTCCACCATCATCCATGCTTTCATTACTTTGAGACTAGACTATTGTAACGCACTCTATGTGGGGCTACCCATGGTGACAGTCCAGAAGCTGCAGCTGATGAAGAATGCGGCAGCCCATCTTCTTATGGGGACGGGCCACCGTGATCACATTACACCTGTGCTCCATTCACTGCACTGGCTGCCTATAGTCTTCCGCCCCGATTCAAGGTGTAGGTGCTTACCTATGAAGCCCTAAATGACCTGGGCCCCACCTACCTTTGACCAAGAGACCTCACTCCTCGGGCCCTGGATCAGCCCCTGCAGTCGACCTGGGGCACCTTTCTTGAAGTCCCCCGGGTTTCGGGGTTAGACTATGGAGAGGGCATTTTTGTTGGAACTTGCACCTAGGATGTGGAACTCCCTCCTGGAAGAGGCCCATTTGGCCCCAGACCTCCCTTCGTTTTGATGGTCATCTAAGACCTGGCTGTTCCGCCAGGCCTTTGACTGTTCCGCCAGGCCTTTGATGAGGGAGATGGGTGATGGGAGGGGGGTAGAGTGTTAGGGTGGGCAGGTTTTTGTTTATATTTTTTAACTTCTCCCTATTGTTGTGAATTGTTTTAATGAATGTTTTATATTGTTTTGTATATTTATTTCTAACAAATATTTATTAGTGCATGAGCTTTCATCAGCACAAGCTGACCTCCTCAGTCAGCTTGTGCTGACGAAAGTTCATGCACTGTCATGGGAAAGGGCGGATTCAGGGAGGATGGGAAGGGGGAATTACGTTCCCAGTCTCTTACACCCCCAAGACCCACACACACACCCTGGTTCTGTGCTCGGAAAGGGACTCTCGAGGAAGTAATGCCTGTCAGGATAGTGGTTGGACCTATAGGCGTCCAAGAGACCAGGTTCCTATCATCCACTTGCGATGGGGAAGGGAAGGAGACATGGTACTTGTGGGGAATGCTGGGGAAAGGAGCCCAGGGAACAGGGGAAGCTGGAAGGGGGCTCCCACTCAGACCGGGGGGGGGGGGG
>QEPC01005386.1:41307-54027 GCA_003113815.1 Sphenodon punctatus | reverse complement strand
GGGGGAGGAGAAAGTGGTTGTAATTGACAGGAGTTAGTGAGGAGGAGGCCCACGCCACCACCCCAGCCTTCAGGGCGGGGCTGGTGAGAAAAGGAGAGACCCCCCCCAAAGGAGAGGGTAGCAGGGGTGACAGAGCTAGATGCTCCGGAGAGGACAAATTGCCTATTTACTAGATTCAGATCAGTGGCATAATTTTGAGTTACAATTTCTGAGGGATGCTGAATCCCTTTAAACATTATAAGCTACACCCCTATGAGCTTGGAACTCTGTGGGGAGGAAATTTCTAGGAGATTGTGTCGCCACATCCCTCACTATAATTACACCCCTGGGTAGGATTCCCTTTCACCTCAGCTCCCCCTATCTAGGAGGGATCCCTTTCACCGCAGCTAGGAGGGTGTAAGCTGGCAGGGAACGGAGGGGTTCTGAAATAAGGGACATCCATTGACTTCTATCGAGTTTCAGGACTTGGAAATAAGGGATAACCATTATGTTCTATGGAGCAGTGGGATCTAAATAAGGGACATTAATATTAATATAAGGACATCTCTTAAAATAAATCACATCTGGCAACCCTAAATGAAAGAGACAGTGTTGAAAGTGCAAAATGTAAGAACGCTTATGGCCCAAAACAGTTAAGAAAGAAACAAATCTGGGTGTTTTCTATTAAGAAAATGACTGTTTTAGGCCATTTTTTAAAAAAAAGCTGTCTAATCGACTTCAGTCCTATCTGAGCCCTATCCAAAATCCACTGAAGATAATTACCTTGGGGTGGGTAATTATCAAAGTGGGCTCAGATAGGACTGAGCCATTCAAACTTCATTCAAAACCCATGCAAAGTGGGTTCTGAATGAAGTCCTCTATTATTAAAACCACCCTATTTTTTTTCATGCAGAGATTTTTCTGAAAAGGTTAATTGCTTTGAGGCTTGCTCTGATTTTGACACATCTTGTTAGGAATTTTAGTTTTAACCCAAAACTTCTCTCTCTCTCTTCCCAGCAGATGGCAAGGAAATTAAGATCTGGTGGTGTTAGACTGTTATCTATTGGTGTTTTGGGAGATATCCAGGAAATCAGAAGAAAGCAACTATACATTAAATTTTAATGAAAGATATTGTTTTACAAGACATTTCAAAAGAAGCAAGAAAGACAGCGGAAGGGGATAAAATACAATCAGCCCTCGACGTATTGGACACTTGTTCAATTACAAGTTGGAACAGAGTGATGACCAAGAGTAATTACCCAGTTTAAGCCTCTTAGGCAGGGACCCGAGTTGACTGCGTTGCTGCAATTTGCAGTGATTTTCGAAGAATCAGCCAATCTTCGCAGAATCAGCCAATCCTGACCATGACCCGAGGGTAAATAGGCCCCTGGGAGATGAACTGTGGGTGGGTGGGGTCTGAAGGCCCTATGTTTGCGTGAGAGAGGTGCTGAAATTCCAGAGGATTTGAGTTGTGTTTGATTAGCAAAGTTGTGATTCTATGTCAAACCTATTGCAAATTTGCTTCCCAGCATGCATAGTTATGCAAATCAAGTTAATTATGCAAATATTAATGCTCACGGTGAATTTGCAGAATTTGGCTTCACTGGTTGCAGAATTTAAGATTTTTTGGTGCAGTCAACGCGGGTCCCTGCTCTTAGGTGAACTATGATCGGCCCTTTTTACAAAAACGCTCTAACACCCATAAAATGGGTGTTACATTTTATTATACATGTTGCAGGGCACCACTGCAGCCAATCACCATGGGCCCTGTGCACACATGATGCCTCCACCCAGTTCCTCTGGGTGGAGATGGGTGTTGGCCGGTGGGTGGGGAGCATTTCCCTGGGTGGAGATGGGAGGGGGCGTCTGTGTAAACACCACTTTCGTTGGCTGTTGGTGAGCGTTTACTCCCAGCCAACACCCATCTCCACCCACACCCACCCATGGAGCAACGGACGCCACTGCCGGTTAAGTTTCCTTGTCACGCAAATAAAGGCAAATGAATGACCCGTTTCCGATGGAAACAACATTTGCTGCAATTGCTCGTTTCAGGCCTACAGAAAGCAAGAAATAGGTATCCACATTTTTTAAATCGGGACCGGAAGTCAATATTCCAGGACACTGGGCATGCAATTTGGGTCAAAATTGGGTACTGATTTAGTGTCTGATGTCAGCTGGATTCAGGTAACAGAAATTCAATGGAGATCCCTGTTTTTGCAGGTACTCATTTCAGCTCTAGTCACAACCTGGGCGTTACCTTTGCAACAAAATGCTCGTTCTGCCTAACAATGGTTTCTCTGTCCCCCCACCCTGCCAAACCAGTTCTGGAAACCCTGATATCAAGGTTTCCAGAAGGCTTCTTCAAAGAGGCTGCATGAGGCCACATGCAACGCCAATTCCTATGCCGGGCGGCTGCTCCCGGTGCATGTAAATGCATCCTGCGTGGCTTTTCCCAGCGGCACGTTAAAGAACATGCTTCCCTGGCTGTTCGTGTAGAAATGGCTTTATAGTCCCCTAAGGCAGTGAATCTCAAACATTTGAACCATGCTCGGTCTCTTCCCCTCCCCCACCACACCCTCCTGTTGATATGAGCTGTCTAATTGTGTCAGACCAATGATCCATCTCAGTCCAGTATTGTTGCAACCTCACACATCAGCAGGGTTTCAAATCCAGCTCTCCAGGGTCTCCAGCAGAGGCCTCACCCAGGCATCCTACCTGAGACCCTCCAGGATCCCCAGCAGAGGTTTCATGCAGATGTGCTACCAGAGAGCCTGAACTGGAGATGCTGGGGATTGAACTTGGGACTTTATACATGCAATGCATGTGCGCTAGTGCCTGAGCCATGGCCCCCCTCCTGCTAGGCCTGCTTGTTCTCTGACTCTCTTTTCCCTTTGCCACACCCCATTTGATTTTTCTTACCTAAATGCAGAACTTGATATTGATCTCTGCTGAATTTCCTTTTGTTAGTTTTGGCCCAGCTTTCCATCCTGTCGAGATCATTTTGAATCTTGTTTCTGTCTTTTGTTAGCTATCCCTCCCAGTTCTGTGTCATCTGCAGGATAAGCATCCTGTAGCAGGGGGTCTTCCAGGGCCACACGGGGATCCTGGTGTATCTTTAGGGAATTAGCAAACCCCTCTGCTACACCTGTTCAGCCCTTGACTTAGCTGTATCCCAAGTGGGGTGCACTATGTGAGGTACCCCTGTAGGGGTCCCACCCTTGGCCTCCTACCACCCCTCACATCCAAGACCTATGTCTCCAAAATAACACACTTTAGTATTGGTTTTTTTTACCCTTTTCGTGTCTTTAACCCTCCAGGATTCAATAAAGTCCTCCCTGAGCAACAGGGTTCATATATGTCCTGGTGGCCAGCTTGGGCAAATTCCACCTGGTCTCTGTGCTGCCTCCTGTTCCTCATCACAGGCCCTTGCAGGCTGGGTCCACTGGCAGGTTTCCAGTGGAGAGGAGAGAACTCCTTCCTCCATGGCCACCACTCTAAGACTAAGCTCAGGTCTCTTTATAGGCCTAGGCATGCTCAGCTGCACTGAGCATGTCAGAGGACTTGGAGCAACTCCCAGTTTTGTAGCCTCACTGGGCATGCTCCAAGACTTAGAATGAGGAAAGGGTTTGGAAGCCTAGCTGGGCATGCTCCACAGCTGCCTGTCTAGCCTAGGGCTGTTTGGCTCCACAGTAAGAGGAGCTTTCTGGATGCAGGGAAGCCACCCTATTACACATCCCCTCTACTCCGTCATCCAAGTCATTAATAAAGATGTTGAATAGAGGAGTACACCAGGGACCCATGCCATTTTTCATTTTCATTATTTCAATATTTCATTTTCATAAATATNCAGCTTTCCATCCTGTCGAGATCATTTTGAATCTTGTTTCTGTCTTTTGTTAGCTATCCCTCCCAGTTCTGTGTCATCTGCAGGATAAGCATCCTGTAGCAGGGGGTCTTCCAGGGCCACACGGGGATCCTGGGGTATCTTTAGGGAATTAGCAAACCCCTCTGCTACACCTGTTCAGCCCTTGACTTAGCTGTATCCCAAGTGGGGTGCACTATGTGAGGTACCCCTGTAGGGGTCCCACCCTTGGCCTCCTACCACCCCTCACATCCAAGACCTATGTCTCCAAAATAACACACTTTAGTATTGGTTTTTTTTACCCTTTTCGTGTCTTTAACCCTCCAGGATTCAATAAAGTCCTCCCTGAGCAACAGGGTTCATATATGTCCTGGTGGCCAGCTTGGGCAAATTCCACCTGGTCTCTGTGCTGCCTCCTGTTCCTCATCACAGGCCCTTGCAGGCTGGGTCCACTGGCAGGTTTCCAGTGGAGAGGAGAGAACTCCTTCCTCCATGGCCACCACTCTAAGACTAAGCTCAGGTCTCTTTATAGGCCTAGGCATGCTCAGCTGCACTGAGCATGTCAGAGGACTTGGAGCAACTCCCAGTTTTGTAGCCTCACTGGGCATGCTCCAAGACTTAGAATGAGGAAAGGGTTTGGAAGCCTAGCTGGGCATGCTCCACAGCTGCCTGTCTAGCCTAGGGCTGTTTGGCTCCACAGTAAGAGGAGCTTTCTGGATGCAGGGAAGCCACCCTATTACACATCCCCTCTACTCCGTCATCCAAGTCATTAATAAAGATGTTGAATAGAGGAGTACACCAGGGACCCATGCCATTTTTCATTTTCATTATTTCAATATTTCATTTTCATAAATATCAAAATTTTGTTTTCGATTTTGCTTTCATTTTCTATTTCGATTGGTTTCAATGGAAAACACATTTCTGGATGTAACGTTTTTGTTTTTCATTATATTAATATGAAAACATGGAAGAATTGTACCACCAATGGAAGGCATTATTTGTACCAGATTTCAGAAAGATTGGATAAATGAATCAGATTTTATAAGCAGTTGTATTATGCTGTTTTGCAAATATCTGCATATATGTTCCTGGCTGTAACTTCTTTGTCTCCCATCTAATGTGGATGAAACTTGGCAAGTTTATACCCTTCCCCATGTTTACTATCTGTGCCAACTTTCAGAAGGATTGGATAAAGGGTCCTGGTGGTCTATGCAGTTAACCTATATATGTATGTCTGACTATAACATCTTTGTAGCCCAACCAGTGTATATGAAAGTTTGCAGGGCTGTATCTCACTCTTTCAGGATCATCTCTGCCAAATATCAGAAAGTTGTGTAAAGGTTCCCAATTTTATAAGCCTTCATAGCATATGCAGGAATCAGTCTATGCCAGGAACTCTCTCACATGTCATTGTGTTATAAGATCGGTTTGTGATGCTAATTGGACAGCAGAAATGTCAACCAAATATCCTCATTCTGTGCTGTGACCACCCAAAATTCTCTCCCCCACTTGTTAACCGGAAGTTGGAAGCATCCGTTTAGGAAAGAGCCAACAGAGATTCTCTTATGTTCTCTGTCACAGTGCTGCAGGATGTAGTTGTGATAATTGGCCAGCCTGGATGTGTAAACCAGATCTCCTGATTTCTGGGATGCTATCCCCAAAGTCCCAGTTATGTCCTTTTTATGCTTGCCTCAGGGCCGCCCCCTATGCCTGCCCTGAAGTCATCACCGATTGGTCCTGTAAAGCTGGAAGCATGCAGTAATTTGTCAGTGAATGTGTCTGTCAGTCTGTTGGGTTGCTCCCCATATTCTCTCCTACAGCCTCCCTCCCCCTGCCATGCCAGGTGCCTGCCTCTGACTGGCACTGCATGTGCTGTTATTTATCTGAATAGTGATCTTCAAGGGGACAACTTCAATTGCTTATAAAATTGGGTTCCTTTATCAGATTGTCCTGTAGTTTGGCATTGATTGCAGGAAAGGTGTGCAATATACTCCTGCCAAATGTCTTGTAAACAGGATGGGCTATCAAAATATTACAGCCAGAAATGCATTTTCAAGTTAATGGCTTATAACATCAGAACCCTTTATCCATCCATTCTGAAATTTAGCAGGATTAGTAATCTTCTGGAGTGACATAATCTTCCAAGGTTTCATGCAAGTTGGATGGAAGATAAAGACGTTGTAGCCAGGAATATGTATGGAGCTTTTCTTAAAATCACAACATTCAATTGCTTCTAAAATTGGTTTCCTTTATCCACTCTTTTCGAAATTTGGTACACATAGTGCCTTCCTTTGGGGGTACAATCACATCATGTTTCATCAGAATTGAATACAAAAAACCAAGGTTATAACCAGAAATACATTTTTAATTTCCCCCCCATTTTTTTGAAAACAAAAATTCATTTTCATTTTTTTCATTATTATTAGTTGCCATTTTTGTTATTACAATAAAAAAATGTTGAACAGTACAGGGCCCATGACTGAGTTCTGAGGCAGCCCACTCAATACCTCCCTCTAGATTGATGGGGAGCCATTTATGAGCACTCTTTGGGTACAGTTCTTCTACCAGCTGTAAATCCACCTAACAGTAGTATCATCTAGCCCATATTTTACCAGCTTGTCAAGAAGGATATCATGGGGGACTTTGTCAAATGCTTTGCTGAAATCAAGATATACTACGTCCACGGCATCCCCATGATCTACTAAACTACTAACTTGGTCAAAAAAGGAAATAAGATTGAGAAACCCATGCTGGCTCCTAGCAATTACAGTATTGTTTTCTAAATGCTTACAGACTGACTGCTTTATAATGTGCTCTAGAATCTTTCCAGGTATCGATGTCAGGCTGACCAGTCTGTAGTTTCCCGGATCCTCCTCCCCCATCCCCACTTTTGATGACAGGGACAACATTTGCCCATCTCCAATTATTATTATTATTATTATTATTATTAACAAACGTTTATATAGCGCCAGCAGTGTACCTGGCACTTTACAAAGTAATAAAATAGACACGGTCCCTGCCCCTAGGGCTTACAATCTGAGAGACAGGAGCTGGGGGAGAGACTTAGGAAGGGGAACAGAGGGAGAGACAAGGGGTCTAACATTCATGAAGATGCGAGGTCTCAGGTGCACGTACTTGGCTTGGTTACGATGAGAATGACAGCAGGCAGGTCCATGTTGCAAGGATAAGGGTAAACTGATCGTAGGTATAGGAAATAGTGGTTCAGCAGGATAAAGAGTCAGACAGAGCAGAGCGAAAGAGGTGAGTTTTAAGGAGAGATTTGAAGGTATGAAGGGAGGGGGCAAGGCGGATGTGGACAGGGAGGGAGTTCCAGGCATGGGGGGCAGCAAGTGAGAAGGGACGAAGGCACTTAGGGAAGCAGGGAAGGTGTGGAAGGGTGAGAGAAGGGACAGAGGAGGAGCGAAGTGCATGGGCTGGAGTATGGAGGGCGATAAGTGCAGAGAGGTAGGGGGGAGCAAGGTTATGAAGAGCTTCTGGCACCTCACCCGTTCTCCAAGAGTTCTCAAAGATTATAGTCAGAGGTTCCGAGATTACATCTACAAGTTCCTTCAGTACCCTAGGATGTAATTCATCTGGCCCTGAAGACTTCGAATGCTGAAACTGCTCCATAACTTATGATAACCTTAAGGACTGTTCTTTTTGTGTCTGCATTTCATGCAGTTGTGGGTAACCTACATCCAGAGACCACACAAAGCTTCTGTCAGTCAAGGGGTGCTAATGAAGCAGTCACCAGAAGCAGCAGAGAGGCAGCTGCTTCCACCATTGAGTCAAACTGCACAACCGGGTGCCACGTGTGACCTACAGAACACTACCGGTAGGGTTACCATACCTCTCCTTTAAAAAAGAATGCTTATGAAAAATACATGTTACAGGGTTGCACTGGAACCAATGCAGCCCTGCAGCATGTATTTTTCATAAGTGTTCTCTTTTAAAGGTATGACAATCCCAGTTGAACTCTGGGCCCCACCCTTGGCGCTGGGTTGTTCCCCTGCTGAAGGACACAAAAATATAGGCCTGGTGTGGTACTACCATGGAGTGAGGGGGCTCAGATGCGCCCATGCCCCATATTGATTGGGGTCCCTTTGCAAGCGGCCTGAGCAAGGAGAGGAGCCAAGGAACACAGTCAGAAGCTGGCGTGAGGCCACTGGGCTACAGGGAGCAGAGGAACAGGAAGTACTCTCCATCTGCTTCCTGCTGCCACCAGCCACGCGTATGTCCTGGCTAGCAGGATTGGGTTTGCAGACAGACAGACGGACAAACCGGAGGAGGAGTGTGGCCAGGGTAGCAGAGAAGGCCTGTGTGGCTGTGGCTAGGCCAGAGGCAAGGAGGAGCAGTAGCGCTGCAGGCCCAGCCACTGCCCCAAGAGTCACAGATTCAAGATTTAGCCCAGCTGTATTGCATTTAAGGTGGCCAGATAGGCAAATTGTAGAGGGCACTTATGAGAAGCGCAGGTTTCAGGGCTGCATATTGGCTCCAATACAGCCCCGCAACCTGTATTTCTCATGTGTCCTCTAACATGTGTCTATCTGACCACCCTATGTGCATTGCTCAGATGCTTGGTGGAACTGGCCAGAGAAAGGGGGCACGCTTTCAGCAAGCCTTTCTGGGCTATGGTGGCCAGTAGGAAACAGGGAGCCCCCATCCACAGGGCATTTCCTCTCCGCCTACAGATGGAGCTTCCCATCTCGCACTCAGTGGCTTTGAACCAGGTTAAATTGACCAGGCTCGTTTCCCTTTGCCAATTTCACCAAACCTCTCCATCACCGAGGGCAGGCTGAGCTCCCCGCCCTGAGCGCTCTCCAGGCAGGTAGCCTCCAGATTCCTCGCTCGACAGCTGAGTGGGACCCAGAGGGATCCTTCATGGAGGAGCAGAAGAGTCAGCCCTCAGACTTAGCCCGATCTGATCTATAGCGAACCTTTTCTGTCTGGCTCATCAGCTCTCGAGCAGGGAATCCAAAGCCCACCCCTGCAGCACTTGAGGGTGGGGTGATGGAGGGAGGGCTAGAACCGCCTCCCCCAGTCCTACAGGTGGGAAGGGCTCCAGGCATTTCGCCAAGGGCAGCAAAACCTCAACGTTGTCCCAGGCTGGGAGCTACACAGGGATTGCGTGCCAGGTGTGTGAAGGACTATTTTTGGAGTGTTTAGTCATAGCGCATTTAGTGGGCGGCCTTTGGATGAGTGAAGATTGGCTCCCCTGGAAGACTGTTTCTCAAGGCTGGCAGTCAATCTCGCACTGAAACAACAGGAAACCTTCTTCTCACCTCAGCATCCCTGACTCCTTCCTCAGAGCACTCCCATGGACGGCGGAAACGACAAGAGAGAGACTCTGCTAAAAACCCAAACTGCCAACATGCTTTCTGAGTCAGTCCTGTGCTTCCTCCCCGAGTTCTGGATCCTACTGCCATGAAAGCCAAGAGCAAAACTGCTACTGACATCAGTGGGGCGGGCTGAAGCTGCAAGGCACCTCGTTAATTATTGTTTACATAGTGCCAAGCAATGGGCCTGATGCTATCATGGCAGCTGCCATCTTGTTATACGGTGTGGGGAATACTCAACGCAACATGGGGGCGGCTGGAGAGACAGACGAGGAATCGGTTGTTTACTGTAAACACAGAAGCACATGGTGACCATGCGGGTGGGCGGGTTTCCATGCCTGATGTGAAGTTTGGGTGGGGCCACGCCCACTCTGAGCATGCTCAAGGGGGCAGCCAGAGGCCTGAGCTGGGTGGGGTTGATGGTGCTTAATACTCTGGGCTTGGGTGAATGCTGGGGAGAGTTGCTGGATCTAAGGAAGCGGTGAACTGCTGAGGGGGGACCTGGGATGGGAGGGCTGGAGCTTGGGGAGAGCTGGCTCTGCTGTTGGACTGTCCCACTCTTTCTGGGCCAGCTGGAGCGCTCCGAGGAGGAGGAACCACCAAAGTGAATGTGAGACTGTTGCCCTTTTGCTCTGTATTTGCGGATGCTGTCTGTGTGTTGTACCGTGTTTAGTCTCCACCCGTAGCCTGGCTGTTAGTTGTGTGGTAAGCAGAATCCTGAGTTGGTCTGGTCATTGCTCCAGGTATCTCTCGCTCAGCCTTAATTCCCAGGGGCCTGCCCAACAAGGTGATCTCTGGTTGGCTAGAAGACAGACACGGGCCTGCCTGAGCACCAGAACACAGGGGCCTAGCGCCAGTGAAGCGAGTGGGGGGGTCCATGACATACAATTTGGGCCTACAGAGAGGCATTCCCAGTGGCTTCCCCACAGCTTTGGAACTCCCTGCCCTTGGAGGCTCACCTGAGCCCTAGTTCAAATGTTTTCTGGAGGCAGCGTAAGACCTTTTTCTCTTGGCCAGGCATTCGGTGGGCGGGGATAGATTGGGTGATGGGGTGTTTTTAGTTACCTGTTAGTTACAAACGCGCTGCCCGTTCCGGTTCTAGTTTTGACCCAGAGTCTCTGTGGTAAGTCCTGATTTCTCCAGGTCAGCTGGGACGTCCCTGGTAACCCCAAGAAATGGGAGTTCCCAGGGCATGGGGTGGCCACCCCTGACAGGAGGTGGGCCATATGGACTCCAGCTCTCGATCCAGCAGATCCCATGAAATCATAAAACCTCCATCACAAAGGGCTTTTTCAGACCAGACATTCCCCGGCCACCGTACATGTTACAGGGCACCCATAGGGCAACACTGCAGCCCTGCAACATGGATAGTGGGTAGAGAGTGTTTTGTCGGGGAAAAAAACAAAATGGCATCGGTTCTCCTCTAGGTGCAGACATGTTGTTTTCCCCAGAAATGTTAGAAACTTTTCACATAAAAAGTCATCCCACTGGGGAAAAAAAGTAAGTACCATTGAAATCCAAAAACTTTGTGGGAAAACATCAAATGTGACCGAAATATACGATTCTCTGACTGGGAAAATCACAATGAAAAATGCCATTTCTAGTCAGAATTCCAAGATGACAATGTCATTTTAAAGCGACATTCCAAATTAATTGGGGGGGGGGGGAGAACACCAGAGATAGTTTTGACATTTTGAATAATTTGTTGCCATTTTTTTTTTACTCTTGATTCAAAGCTCTTCCTGTGAAATTTGTCAACATTTTGATCACAATTAATGCAGGATGTAATTTTGACCTGTCAAAATGTTCAGCTGGGAGATAAATCCTCTTTTCTGACAAGTTCTGCTTAGTGGATGCTCATGGGGCTGGACTGACCCATCACTGGCTTCTAGCCAAAAATGTTATTCACTGACTTGCCCCTCCCCTGACCACTATGAGGCCCAGTGATGGGGCATCTTCCCCCACTGCAACCCATGTGCCAGGGAAAGCCCCTACACTCCGCGGAATAAGACCGCCCTGGGTTCTGCATGCAGGGGCACCTCTCTACCCAGGATTAGAGCTGAAATGAGTATCCTCTACTATTCGGTATCCAACAATATCATGGTATCCATAGCACCTGGTAGGATGCTGAATGGAATATCCACCGGCTATCCGGATTACCATTTATCATTGGACAAATTATTGTTTACCTCATTACCGTTTAATTACTGTTTGACAGTTATTATTATTTTAAAACTCTCTCCCTCTATCTGGACTGGTTTGGTTACATGGTATTGCAGCAGATGGTAATTCAGTAAAAGGTAATATCCGGTATTCCAGTTTGGTGGTTAACCTCTGTGGTTACCAAATAACCACTAAGCTCTCTAGAATACTGGATATTAACCGTGGCTATTTTTTTTTGCCATCGGTTTTAGCTCTCTCCAGGCTATGCCCTCCTCCAGACCCCCCCATCCTGGGTTCCAACTGGGGCAGTGTTAGCAGCCATGGCTGGGTCGCTGCATGGGTGCAGGTGGGAGCTGTCCGATACAGGCAGTGCAGAGTAAGCAGCTCTTTGGGGCCCCACATTGTCTCCCTTCACCCCATACTCCTGTGCCCTAGACACATGCCTCGCAAGCCTAGGCATTGAGTCAGCCCTGTATGTTAAGCATCCATCCTTGCAATCAAATGCTGTGAGGCAGTGGGAGCTGACCTGACCAGACCTTCCCCGGATTCTGAGGGCACAGACAACATCTGGCCTTTTGCCTATACAGCCAGCCTCAATGTTATGCCCTGGCAGCTGCTCTTGGACTCCTAAAGCTGGAAGGAACCCTAAGGTTTATGTAGTCCAGCCCCCTGCCGCTAAGGAGGATCTGCAGTACCTACACCCTCCCTGAGAGAGACATCTGTCTAACCTATTTTAAAAGGCTTCCTGTGATAGGGGGTGAAAACAGACATGACGCTAACCACCCTTGGTGGTTACTTATGCATGTTGCAGGGCTGCCTAAGGCACCAATACAGCCCTGCAACATGCATAAATAACCACCAAGGGTGGTTAGCATCATGTCTGTTTTCACCCAGGGTCTCCATGAATGCCATTGGCAAATTATTCCACAGCCCAAGCATCCTGGCAGATAGAAAGTTCTTAATAACTTGTAGCCTAGATCTTTTCTCCTTTAATTTAAGTCCTTTCCCTCTAGTCTGAACCTCAATGACCAGAGGGAGAGAGCAATGCACCATTTCACAGAGTAACCTTTTCGAAATAGCAATCGTGCCCCCCTTAAAATTCTTTTTTCTAGACTAAACATTCTCAGATCTTTCTCTCTCCTCCTCCTAGATTTTCCCCTTTATCCTTCCTCACTCCAGTCAAACAGTGGCCGATCTTCTCCCACCGACCAATAACTGTACTTTGTAATCCTACCAGGCAAAGCGCCTGGGAAATTGAAAGTCTTTTGTGATGTTCTTAAATTAAAACTATATGTTCGTTGACAAATAGCGATATCAGCCCTCTGACCACACACACACACACACACACACACACACACACACACACACACACACACACAC
>QEPC01005386.1:5073-20043 GCA_003113815.1 Sphenodon punctatus | reverse complement strand
AGAGGGAGAGGAAGGATTGGGAGGGAAGATCAGGAGTTCAGTTTTCGCCATGTTCAGTTTGAGTTGGCGTTGAGACATCCAGGCAGAGATATCGGAGAGACAGTTGGTGAGACGAGCTTGAACAGAGGGGGAGAGGGAAGGAGTGGAGAGAGAGAGTTGAGTGTCGTCAGCGTATAGGTGGTATTGGAAACCGTGGGAGGCAATGAGTTTGCCTAGGGATTGGGTGTAAATTCATCTGACCATTAAAAGTAGGGAGAAATCCAAAACAATCAGATGAATAAATGATCACCTGTATAGATAATTCTTATTCTAACCTTTGCCTTTGGGCAGGAGGGGCGGGATATAAGTTTTAAAAAATAAAACCTTGTCTTAAAGTGTTTGCAGCTTCTCCTGGTTTTGTGTCAGCTGCACATCTGAGTATACACTCTACTTCCTCCTCCAAATCATTATGAAGATGTTGAAGAGGACTGCACCCAGGACAGATCCCTGCCGGATACTACTTGTTACCTATTCCAAATTTGATACCATTACATAAATTATTACTCACTGAGTGTGGCTTTTCAGCTAATTGTGAACCCACTTAATGGTAATCTCATCCGCCCCCATTTTACCATCTTCCTTATGAGAATATCATGTAGGACTATGTCAAAACCCTTGATGAAAAAATATATTACATATACTGAATTCCTCTTGCCAACCAACCTTGGAGCCCAGTCAAAGAAAGAAACTAGTTTGGTCTGGCATGATTTGTTCTTAACCAATCCATGTTGGTTACTAGTAGGGCTCAAATAAGATTTCAGCAAAACAGGAAATATTGTAGAAATCCCAATACCATTTAATGAAGAACCTCTCGGTACTTGGTCTCATCTGATATTTCATTTCTCGATTTTCTGACTTTCCATTTACTGGGATCCCATTTACCACGTTGCCATCCATTTCAAATCCCAAGAGGTACTACTGAGACAATACCACATTTCTTGCACTCCATTTTCCCTTGTACTTCCTTGTCACTCACTGGCTGATATGCAGCTTCCTTTACAAATCTGCAATGCAGTTTCAGATTGGTCAAAGCAAATTGAACAGCATAGAACAACAATTCTGATTGGAGGCACTGGAGTGGAGATTAAGGGGCACTGGGAGGGATGTGGGCTATTCCCAAAGTGACTGGTTCAGAAATGCAGAAACAACAAACCCAGAATGTAAAACATTACCCCTGGGAATGTGGTAAGTGGTAAATGAATGGTACCTTGTTTGCAGGAAGCGGAAAGTCAGTAAATCAGGACGGTATCTCATGGTATTGCAAGAATCGAGAAATTGCATCGGTATTGGAAAGTGGTTGGAAAATCAATCCCAGTTCTCAATATGGCAACATTTCTCAAACAGCAGTTTAGCTGCTCATTTCAACCCAGTTACTAATTATCACTCCAGCTGAGATGTGAATACAGATAAAGCAGGAGTGGGAAAATCTTTCCCTTCCGGTAGAAAATGAATACAAGCTCCGCAGAAGTGTTGGGGGCAGGGATGCTTAAAGGATGTGCGCAGGCTGGGAAGGGAAAGGGAGGGATCCAGACCATGGATCTGTGCCATGGATCCATTCCCTAGCCTTGAGTGTATGTGCTCTCACCGCCACTCCCTTCCCCTGAGCACACTCTTCCAGTGCCTGAGTGTAGAGACGGGATCCAGGGACCAGCTCCAGGAACTGGAAAGGGGCCAGATAAAAACCAGCTGTGGGCCAGATTTGGCCAATGGGCCACAGGGTTCCCCATCTCTGGTATGAAGGTGTAGCTAACATGCAAGCAGAATAACTAATGTGATACCTGGCACAAATACTGGCAGTTTCATTGTACGTGTTTGGGTGGGTGTGTGCGTGCACGCGCGTGTACTTGCTCGCTATATTTACTGCATAAACGCTCCCCTAACACTTTGGCATTATCAGTTGATGCACGTCTTTAGTGTTATCTTCATCCGTCTACCGCCGGGGCATAGCTAGGTTGGAATGGGCCAAGTTGCAACAAATGGGCTTGCCGACTCCGTCCCATCCTCTCCCCTGTCTCACCCTTCCCCTCCTTCCTTCCCCCACCAGAGCCTCTCCCTCCCTCTGTTTGCTGCACCGGAGCCCTGATGACTGCGGCTGCGCTGCCTGCCTTGTGCCACCACTAGTGCTCGCTCCCATCCTGTGTTGCCCACCAGGTGGGTCCCATGCACGCTGTGCACTGCAAATACTTCCGCTCAACTTCAGTTTCTGCCTGGCCGTACCACAAAGGGATTTGGGCCTCCCCCCAGCTTGGGCCCCAGGACAAATGTCCCTCCTGTCCCTATGGCCCTTTTCACCCAAACAGTCTAACACTGATAAAATGGGGGGGTATATTTTATTATACATGTTGCAGGGCACCCATAGAGCACACCTGCAGCCCTGCAACATGTATAATACAATGTAACACCCATTTTATCGGTGCTAGAGTGTCTGTGTGAAAAGGGCTGAGGATAGCTACACCCCTGGTCTACCGATAGGCCCAATCCCAACCCCAATGGCCCTTTGAGTTTCAATGTTATTACAGCCCTGACATGAAATGGAATCCAGCTGCTGGGAAGAAACATGTGAGCATCCCAAAGAGCCGGCTGCACGTGGAATGCAACTTAAAACCATCATGCAGAAGGAGAATGCAAACAAAAGCGCTTTCCCCTGGCAACAGCAAGCAATAAACTTGCTTGTCTATACGCTTTGGAACCTAGAAACCACAAGGATGGCAATAAAATAATGGGGAAACTCTGCAGGCTGATTCGGTGGGGTGGGGATGGGGAATTTTACCCCACACAGCTTTTAATTTATATTGATATATTATATATATATTCACATTTTTACCCTGCCCTTCTCCATAGACTCAGGGTGGATTATAACATTAAATATATAAAATGCAATAAAACACATTAAAATCTGTTAAAATGCTATATAAATGCTTATTAATAATCATAATAAAACCCCAACCACCCACTCACCCCATCCTTTATCCCCGCACCTACCGCCTGTCAATTCATCCCAACCCTCTCTACCCAATCCCACCCAACCTTATCCCTGCCAAACACCCGGCTAAACAAAAAGGTCTTGCGTCTCCTCTGGAAGACGAANCAAACACCCGGCTAAACAAAAAGGTCTTGCGTCTCCTCTGGAAGTGGAGCCAGCTCGGGCTTAGGCAAACCTCTGCACGGAGGGAGTTCCGTAATTGTGGGGCAACCACCGAGAACGCCCCCCCTGCGTGCCCTCATTGTAACAACTTCACGGGCAGTTAGCGCTCACAAGAGGGCATCCTCGACTGACCTCGGAGGCCATGATGGAACATGGGGGAAGAGGGAGTCTTTCAGATACCTGGGGCCCAAGCCATTTAGAGCTTTATAGATTAAAGCCAGCCCCCTGAATTGTGCCCGGAAAGCTACTGGCAGCCAGTGCAGAGTCTGGAGCACTGGAGTTCTGCACCACTCCCCAGATACACACTTTTTATTACCCAACACAATGATCATCATGAACTATTTTTCAATGAGCAAACATATCATTCTGTTTATGAGCCTTTCTGAATTCTAATCAAATTGCAACTAGTAAGAACGTACAAAACCTCTCTCCTCCCAGCTTAGCAAAAAGAAATGTATTTCTAAAACCCTTTTGGATGGGATTCCATACACACACAAAGCAAAAAAAGCAAATCTTCTCCATTTTTCCTTAGCTAGATGACTCTTTCCTAAAGCTGAAACAAGTACCCACATAAATGGGTATACTTGACCCAGTACCCAAATCGACCCAACATCAGGTACCGATCAGCACCTGATTGTGTCCCGATTCAGGGACCCGATGTTCCAGTATGTTGTCTTCCAGTCCCAGAATGTCAACTTCCAGCACCAATTTTTTAACTTCCTTATTGATTTATCAACTCTAACACCTATTTATTGATCTTCTGTCCCAGAAAGTCAACTTCCGGTCCCAGAAAGTCAACCTCTGGACTCAGAAAATCTACTTCTGGTCCTGATTTTCTGTTTTAACTTCCATCCTGATTTTTCAGTTTCCCAACTCTATATACCAATTGGTAATTTGAGTTTCCAAGTATCCAATTGGTACCTGGGTAACCTGTAGTACCTGGAAATATGGGTATTACCAGCAGGTACTAAATTAAGTCCCCATTTCAGCTTTACAGTCTTTCCTACAATGCATTCCAGAGCTTTGCATCTGATGGATGAATGCAGGCTGGAGAAGCATTCATAAGCGTAAGCAATGATAGCCCAGTTTTGCAATGTTGCTAATCAAGGGGAGATGGTACGACAAGTCCTAAGAGGTGGCAATGGAATTAAGTCAAATAACTATACAGTGGGGTCAGTCTCATGCCCCGTGGAGGACCATCTGGTTCACATTCACAGACATGCGCACAAACTTCATGCACCCCGGGCACAGGGCCTATGGCACCTGTACAAACCACACAGTTGCACGCACGTCCATGCATGTGCAGGGCATGGGATTGGCCCCACTGAGCTACTGAGTTACACTAACAAGCAGGTTATTCCTACCTATCTCAACATTGTTTGCAGAATCAAATGTAAACATTATATGTACACATATTACACTCCCATACACATAATACAACACATAAGGATATCTTTAGACAAATGAAAAGATTCATATCGACATGGTAATCAAAATCTTCCCATTATAGTTGGGGGAAATGGGGGGTGGGGAAGCAAAAAGCTAAAACAAATAAAAATAGATAAATAAATCTGGAGGTAAAATTGCCAGTAGCCTCAGAGATATCTTTATCCTATAGCCACAAAAGGCTAAAGTTTCCTGTAAATGGCAAAAGAGCCCATAGACCTTCTCTTCCCTAAATTCAGTATAGGAACTCACTCTGCTGTCCAATATGGGGGGAAAATATTGCCGTACAGGAAACCACCCTTCTTTGTTCTTACTATTTCCTAAGCTTCGAGATTGTCATGTTTCTCTCCACAAGGAACTAAGCACGTGATGCTATTTTTTTCTTTGTGTAATTTATACTCTTAAGGGAAGTCAACCTAGGCCCCCACCCCAATCCTTGTGCATTTGATCCACCCATGTGGTCCTCCACTGCAAGCCATCTGCCTTCCTCACCAGTCCCAAGTCACATTTCCTAACCTACCACCGAGACCATCTAATTAGCAGAGCATCAG
This sequence comes from Sphenodon punctatus, assembly GCA_003113815.1. Classification (NCBI taxonomy): domain Eukaryota; kingdom Metazoa; phylum Chordata; class Lepidosauria; order Sphenodontia; family Sphenodontidae; genus Sphenodon; species Sphenodon punctatus. Next base: position 14,862 of record QEPC01005386.1, on the reverse strand, counting down.
GCAAATTTACTACTTGTCTAAAACTATAAAACAGTCACGCTTTTTCCCCCACATCAGCTCATGGGCACTAGATTCTATTTCACTCCCGAGACAGCAAGCAGCCAACCAAACATCCATGTTTGAGCACACGCTGGCTACAACAGTCAGGCCACTGGAATAAGGCGCCTCCTTCACAGAGCTGGCCACAAATGCACAGGGAAGCAGAAAGCAATTCTTTGTGCTGAACAGATCAGAAAGAGACCCTGCCCTCAAAATGCAGCTTCTAATGCAACTGCAGTTATTGCATAATTGGAGGCCCCCCCCCACCACGCCTCTTTCTTTCCTCCTCCCCCCAACTTTTTTTCACACAAGTTTAATCCTGCAAGGTTACATAATAGGGGCACCTCTTTCCCAGCAGGTGGGAGGGGGATATGAATCACACCAACCAACTTCTAATAGGAAAAGAGTGATGGAGAGAGGGAGGCCGTGGGAAAGGAAACACCTTCTCCAAAGCATTATTCCAACAGAAACTAGCAGAAGCCAAAGTCTCTGAATTTCCCCCACACTTGTTCCCTAAATAATTGCTCCCCCCTCTCAAAAAAACAAAAGGACATTCCATGCCCATGGGAGTCGTGTGGAACTGAATACACCCTCTTAATGCGAACCTACACACAGTAGATTGAAATTCTTCAGCCTGACTGCCCAAACCAATGGCCATTTTCAAACATTGCCAAGTTAAATGAATACAAAAGCCACATGTTGAAATCCCAAGGGGGAGACTAGGATCTAAGTCACCTGGTGGGAATCCGTAGGGACTCCTTTGAAAATAAATTCATTTTACACAGAGATCAGAATCTTGTCCCTCTGTTTGGGAGTGAAATGTATTGTCCCTCAACAGTCCCCTAGGAGCTGCAGCATCAGGCCCTACAGTGGGTGACTAACGAACTGCAAAAAGCCAGAGGCAACTTAGGAGAGAGATTGACTCCCTCTCCTTTCCCCAATCTGCTATTATTTTTAAAGGCCAATATTTTGCATTTCCCCCCCCCCCCCTTGCAATCGCTCAGGAAGCTTAGCAATATTTCCAAGCAACCCCCCAGCTGAGAAAGATAAAGGGATGCTTCCCGCGCGCCCCATTGTTAAGCAAGCATCTTTGGGTACCTCGCCTTTTACCTGTGGATGCAGTCGCCATGGTAACGGGCGAGTGTTCCTTGGCGGAGCCGAACGCCAGATGCTGCTGCTGCTGCTGCGCCCCGTCTCCATCTCTGCGTTGAGACCCAGCTGCGCTCTCCTCTTCTTCCTCCGCCCCGTCCCCAGCCCAGTGCGCTCCAGAGCCCGACAACAGCAGCTCCCGAGGATCCAGAGGCGCAGACATACTGGCTGCTGGGCTGGACTCTGGTCAGAGGCGGCGGCGGAGGCAGCAAGAGAAAAAGGCGGTGGCCGCTGGGAGCTAACGGCTGCTGGGGCCGTTCTGGAGTCTGAGCGGCTGCGGGGAGCGGAGATCTGCTGCTGCTGCTCCTGCCGAATCTCCACCAGTGCCGTGCCTATTACGCAGGTGAAAATGGCTTGCTTAGCTGGATCCTTCGAGCCTTTGCGTCACCCTGTGGCTGGCATATCACAGGGCAGGGAGCTGCCAGCCCGGCTCTAACTCTGCCCCATTTAACTACTTCAGTCATTGAGGCATCCAGTGGTTTGTAAAAGCGCGAGAGAATAGAAAAGCCCCTTGTCAATTCCCTCCCTGGTATTTCCCAAGCAGCAACCGCAATCATATCCCCCGTTCTCTCCTCCCTCTATCGCCTAGTCAGTGCTTCACAGAGAGAGAACAATGAACAGGCCGGGCCAATCTACCAGGCTCAAGCCAGTCATTGCAAAACTCCCACTGAGTTGAATTCTCCTGGGCTTACTCTGCTGAGATTAGAAGAATACAACTGCCTCTGATTTCACCCTTCTGTAATGCCAAATCAGCACTCCCCCCCTCCCCCCCCCCTTTCCAGCTCCCTACTTCAGTTTGTTTACACAAAAATGCTACAGCATGTTTGCAGCTCTGTCTTGAAGCGAGATCCTAACTAATTAAAACTGAAAAGACAGTTGTCAAAATGAGCCAGCAACTGATGTTCTCTTTGCTTTGGGGTTTTGATTTTATTTATTTATTTTATAGGGATGGCTTTACCTTAATGGCTAATTCACATATAATTCAGCAACAGGCCTCCAGTTATCAGCTGTGAGCCTGCAAACTCTCCTTGTAATTAGGCAGAGCATAATAGTATTCCAGACAGTGAGGCTTTGTAGTTAATTATGTGGTGCGCAGTGCTGGAGCCAGAAACATTGGGGGGCTGTGTGAAAGGGTTGTGTGGGTCCTCTCCTAACCTAGGAAGGTTTGAGGGACACACATTGATTTCCCTATTATAAAAAAGAAGGCGTTACCCTACTTAATTTTTGATTTTCTTTTAAATATATCTCCTTCAAGTTGAGGCTCCCTGCATTTCAGGCTTTCAGGGCCCATATGTTTTATATACTATTTTTAGTTTACTCATAAGTCTCCTATTTGTGTGTGTGTGTGTGTGGGGGGACTTCTGAATTGCTACATGCTCCCTCCCACCCCGACCAGGACACCCCATGTTTGAGGATCTGTGGCTTGTATTTTGTACCCATTCTTTTTACACTCATGTCATTTCAAATTATTTGTATTTTGAGGGGGGGGGGGCACCTACATACACCTCTCCCCCAGCTAATCAGGACACAGAATCTGCATTTGCTTGGATCCTGCTCTGGTGGTGCCACTGCCCAAGGATCTCTGAAGGTTGTCTCTGAAGGCATGGAGACTATTTAAAGACACCATCTTGGAAACCCAGATTAAATGTCTTCTACAAATTAAAAAAGGCAGCAAGAGACCCAATCCTCAGCCTGCGTGGCTAAATGGTGAGGTGAAAGAGGCTATTAGCCAAAAAGGCATCCTTTTAAAAATGGAAAGCTAGTCCCAATGAGGTAAATAGGGAGGGATATAAGCATTGCCAAAGTAAATGTAGAGAGTTAAGGCAGGTCAAGAGGGAATTTGAGGAGTGACTTGCTAAAGATTCCAAAACTACAAATAAAAACTTTTTCAAGTACACCAGAAGTAAGAAGCCTGCTAGAGGGTCAGTTGGGCTGTTAGATGACCAGGGGTGCTCAGGGACAATAAGGATATTGCAGAGAAGCTGAATTAATTCTTTGCTTCAGTCTTCACTGCAGAGGACGTTGGAGAGGTACTCACATCAGAGCTAGTCTTTGTAGGTGATAAATCGAAAGAAGAGGTTCTAGAGCAAACTTATAATAAAATAGTAACAAATCTCCAGGACCTGATGGTATTCACCCCAGAGTTCTGAAGGAACTCAGATATGAAATTGTGGACCTACTAATGTTAATTTGTAATCTATCACTGAAATCTGCCACGGTACCTGAGGATTGGAGGGTAGCGGATGTAACGTTGATATTTTAAAAGGGCTCCAGAGGTGATCCTGGTAACTACAGACCACCAGTGAGCCTCACATCAGTGCCAAGCAAACTGGTGAAGATGATTGCCAAGAAATCGCAGACGTACTGTCACTAAAATCTGCCACTGTACCCGAGGACTGGAGGGTGGCAAAGGTAACCCTGATATTTAAAAAGGGACCCAGAGACGATCTTGGAAACTTCAGACCAGTAAGCTTGACGTCTGTGCCAGGCAAAATGGTGGAAACCATCATTAAGGACAGAATTACAGGGCATGTTGACAAACATGGCTTAATGGGGAAGAGTCAACACGGATTTAGTAAAGGTAAGTCATGCCTCACTAACCTGTTGGAATTCTTTGAGGGTGTAAATAAGCATGTGGACAAGGGAGACCCAGTAGATATAGTGTACCTGGATTTCCAGAAAGCATTTGATAAGGTCCCTCATGAGAGACTCTTGAGAAAATTAAAAAGTCATGGGATAGGAGGTAGTGTCTTACTATGGATCAGAAACTGGTTAAAAGATAGAAAGCAAAGGGTAGGACTAAATGGTCAGTTTTCACAATGGAGAGATGTAAAAAGTGGTGTGCCTCAGGGATCTGTATTGGGACCGGTGCTGTTTAATGTATTCATTAATGATTTGGAAAAGGGTGTTAAGAGTGAGGTGATCAAATTTGCAGACGACACCAAGTTATTCAAGGTAGTTAAAACACGAGCAGACTGTGAGGAACTGCAACAGGATCTTACGACACTGGGTGCCTGGGCATCTAAATGGCAAATGAGATTTAATGTGGACAAGTGCAAAGTGATGCACGTAGGGAAAAATAATCCAAACTATGCGTACACAATGCTGGGTACTAAGCTAGGAGTTACCACTCAGGAAAAGGATCTGGGGGTGGTTGTGGACAATACAATGAAATCCACAGCGCAGTGCGCAGCAGCAGTCAAAAAAGCAAACAGAATGTTAGGAATTATTCGGAAGGGGATAGAGAATAAAACTGAGGATGTCATAATGCCTCTATACAAATCAATGGTGCGACCGCACCTCGAATATTGTGTGCAGTTCTGGTCGCCCCATCTCAAAAAAGACATAGCTGAACTAGAAAAGGTACAGAGAAGGGCAACAAAAATGATCAAGGGCATGGAAGGGCTCCCGTATGAGGAGAGGCTTGGTAGGTTGGGGCTCTTCAGTTTGGAGAAGAGACGACTGAGAGGAGATATGATAGAGGTCTATAAAATCATGAGTGGTGTGGAACTAATAAACAAGGAGCAGTTATTTACCCTCTCAGCTAGTACTAGAACTAGGGGACACTCCATGAAACTCATGGGTGGCAAGTTTAAAACAAATAAAAGAAAATATTTTTTCACTCAGCGTATAATTGGGTTGTGGAATCTACTGCCAGAGGCTGTGGTAAGGGCCAGTACTATCGCTGAGTTTAAAAGAGGTTTGGACAAGTTTCTGGAAGATAGGTCCATTAGCAGCTATTAGCCAGACAGGCTCAGGGAACATGACGGGAGCTGGGGGAGAACAACGGAGAATGGATCCCTCATTGTGACCTGTTGGGTGCTTCTCTCAAGCCACCGTGATTGGCCACTGTCGGAGACAGGATGCTGGGCTAGATGGACCATTGGTCTGACCCAGTACGGCACTTCTTATGTTCTTAAGAACAGAATTACTGGGCATATTGATAAACATGGCATAATGGGGAAAAGTCAATATGGATTTAGTAATGGGAAGTCATGCCTCACACTAATCTACTGGAGTTTTTTGAGAGAGTAAATAACCATGTGGATACAGGTGAGCTAGCTGATATAGTGTATCTGGAGTTTCAGAAGGCATTTGATAAGGTCCCTCATGAGGGACTCTTGAGGAAACTAAGGGCGCTTTTAGACAAGCGGGTTGCCATTGTGCGACCTGCTCGCGCGATTTATCAAAATTCCGCAAGGCAGGATTTAGACGAACCAATGGCTGCAATCAGGCGCATGAAAGGCAGTCGTGCATTGCTTGCCGACCACAAATTAAATACCAATTTGCGATCGGCAAACAATGCTGACTGCCTTTCATGTGCCTGATTGCAGTCATCGGTTCATCTAAATCCCACCTTGCGGGATTTTGAAAAATCACGTGAACGGATTGCACAACGGCAACCCACTCGTCTAAAAGCAGCCTAAGTGACATGGGATAAGAGGCTGTGTCCTCTTGTGGATCGGTAACTGGTTAAAGGCTAGGAAACAAAGGCTAGGATTAAATGGTCAGTTTTCACAATGGAGAGAAGTAAATAGTGGAGTACTGCAGGTCTCTGCCCTGGAACCGGTGTTTAATAACTTCATCAATGATCTGGGAAAAGGAGTAAAAAGTGAGGTGATCAAATTTGCAGATGACACAAAGTTATTCAAGCTAGTTAAAACATAAGCAGACTGTGAAGAACTGCAAGAGTATCTTGTGAGATTAGGTGACTGGGCATCCAAATGGCAGATGAAATTTAATGTGAACAAGTGCAAAGTGATGCACATAGGGAATAATAATCCAAACTATGCGTACACAATGCTGGGTTCTAAATTCAGAGTAACCACTCAGGAAAAGGACCTTGGAGTCATTGTGGACAATACACTGAAATCCTCAGCTCAATGTGTGGCAGCCATCAAAAAAAGCAAACAATGTTAGGAATTATTCGGAAAGGGATAGAGAATAAAACTGAAGATATCATAATGCCCCTATATAAATCGATGGTGCAACTGCATCTTGAGTGCTGCATTCCACTCCGGTCACCCCGTCTCAAAGACGATATCGCAGAACTTGAAAAGGTGCAGAGAAGGTCAACAAAAATGATCAAGGGTTTGGAACGGCTTCCGTATGAAGAGAGGCTCAATAGGTTGGGGCTCTTCAGCTTGGAGAAGAGACAACGGAGAGGGGATATGGTAGAGGTTTATAAAATCTTGAGTGGAGTGGAATAAGGGAACGTTTATTTACCCTCTCAAGTAGCACTAGAACTAGGGGACACTCCGTGAAATTGGTGGCAGATTTAAAACAAATAAAGTATTGGGGAGTCAGCCAAATGGTTGCAAGGAAGTTGGATGGGCCGGCCCCTACCGTTAGCCAGAGAGGGCCGTGTCGCCAGCCACATCAATGCGCACCCAGTCCTGCCCTGCCCCACCTCTTTCCCCCAGCCAGACCTAAATCCCACCTCCAGCTGTGACATGGCAACATGCGACAGGCACCAGTACCCATCACTCACAGCCCCGCTGCAGCGCAGCAGGGGCCTGGCTACACCAGCTGCCCTGCCCTGGGCAGCCTTACCCCATAGAGGGTAAAGCTACTCCACAATTTTTCCAAGGACACATCACGTAGCAGACAGCTGTTCACCCCACCCCAGAGCAAGGGGCACATCTGGCTGCCACCAGCCACACAATGCATTGCATCACATGGCCCAGCTGCCAAGGGAGGCAGCCTTGGGTAGGCTCCCCTCCCTGTCTCATCATGTGACCTCACCCTTAGACAGTTGCTGCCTGGTTCATGCAGAGTGCAGAGCTCCAGCCAAACTGATGGTTCACTGGGAGCTCTCCAGGGTACTAACCAGGACTATTACCTAGGGCCTAGAATACAGGCAAACCGTATGTAGCAATGCATTGAGCAGTGGGAATAAGAGATGCTATCAGGCAGGGCTGGACAAGGCAGAGTCTCTACTGGATCAGGGCCAAACAATAGGTCCTTGTGGGATCAGGGCCAAACAAGCGACCCAGTGGGGGGGTCAGGACAGACAACAGATCCCAAGGGGCAGTCCAAGTACAGCATCAGAGTCCAGGTCAAGGTCAAATCCAGAGAAGCAGTCCAAAGCAGGTGAGTCAGGCAGGAATGGGCAACAGAGGAAGAAGGTAGGCAGCAGGTATCAGGTAGGAGTCAGGAACCATGAGACAAAGACAGGGGTCCAAGGCAGTTATTCAAGAAGCAGCAACACAAACAAGGAGCCAGGTCGTTGCTTTGCCTGGCTTCTACATCCTGTTGCATGCCTTTATCCAGAACAGGCCCAGTCAAGGACCAATGAATCAGGGCATGGTGGGGGGTAACCCCATCAGGCTGTACAACAGGTCAACAGGACCAGATCAAGGCTCAAGCCTGGCTGTACTGGTGGGACAGGGGTACCAGCCACCACCACTCAAGAGCACTGCTTCAAAACCAAGCCCTTACAGATGCTAAAGCTTGTGTGTTTGCCTGGGTTTGTGGGGTTTTAAACTTGCCTTTGTTATCACAGCCCTGGGGCATAAAATGCTACTGCTAGATAATGCATGAACATCAGTGCATGTTACTGCAGAGCTAGCTTGGGAAATACCCAAAATGCTCTTCCCTTGGGACCTCTGCAGAGTAGAGCTCTGAGCTGGGTGAAAGGCCTCTGAAAATGGCCGTGTCATAATGCCAGTGATGTGGCGTTTAAACTTGGCAGCCTTCCGGGTAACAGCAACAGTCCATTTATTTTGGTTTCCGTTCAACTGAGTGTCTCAGTCTGTCTCTCCCCCCTCCCCTTTCATTCATGGTAATTCCTTGTGTTGGGTTCTTCCAAAAGCCTGGTCACTGGGAAAGAATGGGAGCAGTTGTGTGATCAGCACTTTTGAAAATGTACCCACTCCCCTGGCAGCCCGATTTTGTCATTTCGAGAAGCTAATCTGGCTACACATCAACAGATGAATATTCATTTTATTAAACAACTGGCAGCTTTTGCGACCCAGGCTGCTGTGATTAGGAGCCAGCATCCTATGTTTTTGCTGGAGAAGTGAGGGGGTTTTTTTGGTCTATATTCAGGGAGTATTCTTGGGTCCTGGGTTTTAATTTTATTTAAGATTAGAGTATCCTTGAGTATCCTTGATTTAGTATTTGTGTTTCTTGGTATGAATGACCACCATTACTTTTAATTTGTGATTACTTATGTTTGTTTACGGTTCTATGTTATTTGTACTTCTTTTTGTTTTATGTCTTATGTTGGAAGCTGTTCAGTAAATGGCTAGGGCAAAAGCTAATGCCATGATTAATAATAAACTAAACTAGAAAATGTACCCCCTCTTTTGGTGCCGAAATAGGATCTGCGTCCTTTTAAAAATCTGGCTCTGACTTTGGGGGCCTGTGCTGAGGATTAACTTACTGCTTGTTGAAAGCCAGGTATGGCTTGGGTGGGCACCTACGCAAAGATTGAAGGAGCACTTATGAAAAATACATGTTGGCAAAAAAGAGCGTAATGTAGATAAAAGGAAGGGGCAAAATTCTCCTTTGTCCAGGTGTGCAAGAATGGACACATCAAAGGACCGCACTAAAATCCAGTGGTTGTGAAATCCTCACTCAATCAGAGCCATCGTTTTGTAACATACCCAGGGTCACCGGTTGGGGTGGGGAGCATAGAACATACATATAAACTTAGTTCCCTAAGCTAGAAGTCCAATACGCTTCCCATTGTGCCACAGATTACAGGGCAGGGAGCCTCGCTGAGAGAGCTCAGTTGCAGGGACCCTGCGACCACAAAACAGCAATGATCCAGAGCCTGCCAGGAATATCATAGCCAAGGAGCGCTTGGCAGGCAGGATACCTTCTATGGCTGCCAGGCTGGCTGGGTGCTCAATGGCTCAGGACTCTACCTGCATGTGTTCCAGTCCCTGTATGGAGAAATGGGTTCAAATCCCACTTCTAACACCAGCTTCTTGGTTCCAGCACTCTGTGTTTTACAGTCAAGGAGGGGTAGATTCCAAGTAGAAACTGCATGCTGCTTACCAGCCAATTTGATTTAAAGAACCATCAGCTTTCTTAGGGGAGCACTGCTGGAGCATGCTTCCAAGAGCGTGGGAGACGAGGGGAAGTTGGTCAGGCACGCAAGTGACTTTTCTTTGAATGCAGCAAGGTCTAACCCTGGCAAAGTCTCCTTTGGTACAGTTAGTTAGCGTGTGGTAATTATACAGCAGCGCTGAGCTTGAGTGATGCCATAGTCATGAGTTCAAGTCTCACCGGGAGACTTGGCTTTTATATAAGCAGCTGTGACTGGAAGAGAGACTGGCGCTTGGAAAATCAGGTTGGTACGAAAGGGCGAGTATTAGGAAGGACTAAAGCCTTGGAAGCATGGAGCAGTCTAGCTCTGGCTTGTCTTGCTGTGTTCTGTGTTGGCATGCCACTGGGACAGGGATAGCAATAGGAATGGGGGGCAGCTTTTTTCTTCTTGTTTTCCTTTTGAGGGGGAGTGAGGCGGTCCTGCAGATAGGCAGGGCCCAGGCCGTGAAGAGCGAGGGGTGCTTTGGGTGTGTGGGGGGGGGCAAGGGAGCAAGGGCAAGAGGAGCTTTAGGTGTGGGGGATCAAGGGAACGAGGGCGGGGGG
>QEPC01005382.1:540148-563667 GCA_003113815.1 Sphenodon punctatus | reverse complement strand
CCTACGCACTCCTGCACGCGCTCTCCGCTCTTCCTCTGTCCCCTCCCTCACTCTCCCTTGCTTCTCCTGCTCACCTTATTGCCTTCAACCCTTCTCCCTTGCCGCCCACCATGTCTGGAATGCCCTCCCTGCCCTACCTCCGCTCCTTCAAATCCCTCCTCAAGACCCACCTGTTCCTCGCTGCCTTTCCCAATCCCTGCTAGACGTTCCCATATACCTACTGCCTGCCCACCTCTGCAGACTGCTGCAACCCTGACTGTAACCAAGCCAAGTACATGCACCTGAGTATTCGCACCTGCTTGAATGTTTGTGTCTTCTCCCCTGTCTCTCCCTCCTTGTCTTTTAGATTGTAAGCCACAGGCAGGAACCGCGTCTATTTCTATGTTCTGTACAGCACCAGGTCACACGACCGGCGCTATATAAATGATTATAATAATAATAATAATTAATAATCTGTCTTGGGGCAGGTCATTTTAATTATAGGGCTTAGTGTAATTCCCTTCCTAGTGTGTATCTTATGCTCTAGCTTTAGCTAAAATCACCAATTTGTAAGCATTACTTTAGCCCTCATCACCCTAGCACCAGAGTACCTCATATATTTTTGTAAATGAATTTTTGTAAACCTAACTATGCTTTCTGGACAGGAGACTTGTCCCTACTGAATAACCCCTACTGCAGCTGTTGCTTCCTAAACTGGTTTCTGGATTTGCTCGCTTAGTTCTGATAGTTAGATTTTTTGATCAGTTAATATTTTGTTTCACGCACTAGGCACTGAATTAGACCAATAAACACCCAATAAACAACATTTTCACTTTATTTTGATCTTGTTAGATGTTTAAAAGTATAATTTAACTATGAACATATTTCTAAGGTCATGATTCAGAATCCTCCTCACTTTGCTCACTATAGATATTTTTAAAATATCTATTTATATATATTCTACTGCATCCTAGATTTCGGGTTTGTTTTGAGGTGAAGGTTTTTCATTGTTGGCAAAAGGGAGTGAGGAGTAGCAAAAATCAAGCTTATCATGGGAGGTGGGGGAAGTTACAGTTTCAGCCCAGTGTTGAGAAGTTGTTCAGTGTTTTGTAGTAACACTAGTTTTAAGAAAATAGGCTGCATTATGTACTAGTGTCTCTGAAATTTAAGAGATGCCTGTAGACTATGTAAGACTTTTAAAATTCATTATACACATGCTGCTGAAAAAATTATGGAAAGGCCTTCTTTTCCCATGCTGACCCTTCATTAGTTTTTTATTTGCTGCTGCTGCTTAAGGAAATATGATTTATCAAATATTTTCAGAACTGTACTAAAATCCATTTCTTCCTGCTTTTTGAAACTTGTGTAGGAAGGTATTGAAATGTTGTTTTATAATAAGAGGGGAAAGCCAGTATTTGCAGGTTTTTAAAAAAACGCTATTAAGGCTCCTTTAAACTTCATTGTAGGTTGTTTGGGGTTTTTTCTTTTCTTTTAAAGAACGTTTAAATGAGAAATAGGTGTTTCTATGGTGCAGAAGAACTGTACATTGGAAATAGTCAGTATAGTTGTATAAATCTTGAACATGGATCTTGTGCAGTGATACAGAAAACCATACTTACTGGAAGTTTCCCTATCACTGCATACTTCATTTGGCAATGTTTGTACATGCTAAATTCTTTTAAAACTTTTTTGATCAAAACACCCAGCTTCAGTCATTAAATAATTATAAGACATGGTACTAGCTTATAGATTAATGGTCTTACAAAAGTGCATTCTCCATGAAAATACGTTAACTTGTCTGAAACATCTCGATTCACATTAGCTTACAACTTTTTCCAGCCAACCACAATACTAACATGTACGTAAAGATGGTAATACAGCCACATGCCAGTTTCATGATATCTTCTTTATGAAGTATACCTGAAGAACTTGTTTTAAAAAGGGGGGGGTGAGAAAGGAAATCAGTTAAGAGAAATGTTTTTCAAAAGCTGTTTTATTCATCCCTGCTCATTTCCACAGAGACTTCATTCTTCCCCTTGATTCTGGTGGCACTCAGATTAACTGCTGTTGAGTTGTTTTGAGCCAGCAGTTCTGGTGATTTAAAGCAAGTAGTGTTCAGACAAGCAGGTAGGTAACAAAGGTAGATAGCAGTAGGGATAGCTGAACAGAATGCCGTTTGGATGTTCGGCCGTTTGGTCATTTGGTTCAAAACCCGAGTTCAGGTTTGGCTGTTCGGTTCCATGGAGTTCAGTTTGTCCGAACTCGGCCCAAAATTCAAAAAAGTGCTATTCTGTACCGAAACCGATTTTTTTTTTGGTATTGGTATTTTTAGCTCTGAAACCACCCCTGATGTCCACCCCTCGTGCCAGGAAGTCTGCTTCTCAGCTGCCTCCCCCTTCCAGTCACGTTTTACCCGCCCAAAGTCGCATTTTTCCCACCCCCAAACTCATCCGAACTTTTCTGAACTGTTCAGAAGTTCGAGTGTTCGGTTCGGAAGTTTGGTTCGGTCGTCCGAACAGGCCGAGTTCAGGCTGAACTCCAAACTTCCGAACCGCATTCGCCCATCCCTAGGTAGCAGACAAGCAAAGGTTGGTAGTAGACCTACCTTTAAGCAGATAGTGTTCTGTTCAGACAAGTTAACTTACCTTAATTACTAGCCTCATATTTAAGCACCTCTAACTCTTAGAATTACATTGTTTTCATTGACCCTTGTTCATGTGCAGTTAGGTTCCACTACCAAATTTAATGCACTATGTTCCTGATAATGTATTAGAATTTTAAGGAATAGTAGTTTTTGTTTTGAAGAAGCTAGCACAAAGAATTTCTCTTACTTCTAACAGGCCACTTAGATATGGCTGCAAAATCACTAACCTAAATAAGGGACAATTTCTTTCAAGCTATAAAAATAGCAGCAAAAGTGCTATAACAAATCTAATGTATTTTTAGAGATTACTTGTCTGCTCAGGACTGCTAGGTATCATGCATCTCATGTGACATGCAGTTTGCAGCCATGTCATGTGCTTCCACAGCCCAGCTGGCTCTTCATCCATCTTGCGGGGTTGAAGAAACATTTTCCAGTAGATCTTCTCAGCCACAGGAAGCTGCTGTGGTGTCTGCTTCACAGGCAGCAAGACTGCCTCTCTGCCTAGGCAGAGAGCGAGAGGGGTATTGCAATGCTGGTCCCAAATGTACAGATGGAAATGAAGTAATTCAGATGTTACTTTTATTGGACCAACTTCTGCTGTTGAGAATATGCAAATCTTCAGCTCTGGCCCGAAAAATAATATACTCCCACCAACAGAAGTTGGTCCAATAAAATATATCATCATCTGAACTATTTTGTCTCCATCTCTGCCGATGCACTCCTACTGGATAGGGGGATGGAGTTAGCAGTGAACAATGATCGCAGGAAAAGAAGAAAATGAGGAAATCCCAGTATTAATGTCTGACAGCTCAGCATCCTTTGGGTTCTCCAGCATTCCCCTGATATCTTCTAGTATTCACCTATGCAACCACAGCTTCCTAGGTCCTTATGGAGTAACCTGCCTGGGTTACTCCATAAGGACCTCATTTTGGGACAAGCTAAGATGGCCAGAGTGAGAAAAACAGTAGTGTTTTGGCTGCCATAGCAAGGCACCCTTCAAATATTTGGAGCATTACCAGTCTTTGGAGACAGTTCTGTATCTAGTGCCATGGGTCTCTCACCCGGCACTGTCTGAATCTAGACAGACTGCTTATGGAATGATGAGGTCCCTCCTTGTGGATTTCTTCCTAGCTAGTCGGAGCTGCCCTGGCTAGTTTTAGGAGAAGGAAGAGTTGTTCAGACTGAGCACCACAAATGAGTCAGGGAATCTCCAATAAATCCCTCATCCTATACCGGGGATAGTTCAAGGGCCATGCCTCTGTTTCCTCCTCATTCAATTGGTAAAATATATAAATATAGAATTCTTTTGTTATAACGATGTTTTTGTAACAGGTGTATTTTGGCTATGATGAAAGCTAACTGCCACATGAATAAATTTACAAAATGTTTCAAGTCCCTGACTTGCACAGAAAATTTACTCAGGGGATTGAGTTGGGACGTCAGGCTGTTTTCATCTGGCTCTGTGGACCACCATTTAGTTTTAAAGAGAGGTGAATATCAAAATCCCGCAATGTCTTACTGAATGATGTTTATTTTGACATTTTGTGGCTGTTGCAAAAACACTTCAAGAAAACCAGCATTCAAAACAAAGATAATTTACACAAATGTAACCATCTGCAAGGTTCTTAGGACTTAACAATGGAGGATTGCAATTTTTAGTTCTTTTCCTGACTGGTTTCTGATACATTCACAAGTGCCTCATTTTCTGATGACTGTACCACCAATTTTGATGGGGTACCACAAAGAATCACAGTTACAATATTACAGGAAATGTGTATGGATGCCAAGATCTAACCTTACATTTCAACTTATTCATTCATATTAATTAATTCATGTTCATTGTGGAATTTAAAGCACTAAGTTCCTGATCATGCATTTAGAATTTTTAAGGAATAATATTTCTGTTTTGGAGGAGCTAGCAAAAATATTTTTCTTGCATCAAGTAAGCCAGTTAGATAAGGCTGGATAACTTAAATGAGTGACTATTTCTTTCAAGTCATAATAAAGGAAGTATGACTAGGACCATACTGAGTATGAACTTTGAAAATTCTGATCTAATTCAAATATTACAAATTATTGCAGCCTTAGAAGTGATTCAGCATTCTTTTGGGAATTTGACATTATGAAATGCTATTGGGAAAAGAGTTAAGCAGATTGTAGTCCTTTTAGGAAAGTGAGGTTACCTATCTCCTGGTTCTCAAAAGGAAGACATGATCCTCAGATGACTGAGTGAGAAAGCAAATAAAACCCCTGAGTTTAAACATTCTCTTTGCAAGGAAACAGCTCTAAAGGTTTTTAATATAAAAACAAGAACAGCAAGCAGATCTCAGAAGATGATGAGATACAAAAGACAATTTTTCTTAATATCCATAATACATAATTACTTGGCAATGTGCAAACGAACTTATAGATGGAGCTGGATAAAATTTTCAAAACCTATTATTTTTTAATCAATTTTTTTTTTTATCAAACTGATTTTTCTAATATAAAATCATTGACTTTTTAAAACAAAAAATCCTGGGTTTTTGTTTCTTTTGCTAGCTGAAAATATTTGATTTTTATAAAAAAAGCCATTTTGAAAAAAGGGGGGAAATTCTCTGTTTTGAAAGCCTTGAAATGAAAATAGATTGTTACTTTTCTCTCATCGGGTAGTAGGGAAGCTTCAGTGAGCTCTAATGGCCCATTATGGAGGACACCAAGGACAGGTCTATTTTGGTAACTTTGATCTCGCTGTGTTTTGTCAGTGTTGCTTCATAACTTGACATCTTTCCTGGGTGTACTGGCCCTAGTAATTATGCAAGTGTTTATATTCTCGATCCTCTTTCCTAGAAATAGCATCATTTTTCTCTGTTTTTCTGTGCTAGCACCTGAACATGACATAGCCAGTCTTGCATGACTATAGTTTGCCATTCTCACCAATAGAAGTTAGTCCAATAAATATGATATCATTTGAACTACTTTGCCCCTATCTCTTACGGTTAGCTAGGTATTCTGGATATAGCAGTGATTGGGTATTTTCAGACGTTACGAGATCACGCTCAACCACAGTCAATTCCCTGTGGTGGGGAATGCCCTCGTAACGTCTGTTGGGGAACCGGAAGTTCCCCCCCAGATGTTAACCATGCTCAATCCCCGCCAGGAATCTCATTCACCATACAATCGGCTGGACCGCCGGTGCCGGCGCCGATCCTGTGGTGAATGAGATTCCCGGCGGGGATGAAGGCACCCGTCACGTCTGGATGGCGATCACGGCCCGGAATCCATGCTGGGATTCCGGGCCGTGGTAAATTCGGGTGGGCGGCGGGGGAAGCGTGGAGTGGGCGGGGGCGTGCGGCTGCACATTGCGCCATGCGGCCCCGCCCCCTCCCTGATTCACCGCCGGGATCTGCCAGCACATCTGTTGGCCGTGCCGGAGATCCCGGTGGGGAATCTAAGGATTGTTTCCGTGACGGGGCCGAATGCCGCCCCGTCACATCTGAAAATACCCTTATTTAGTATCTCTGACAGGACTCTATTTTCTTAAACTCTTCCACCATTTCTTTTGCAGCTAATAACACTCATTTCGGCAGTCTTTTTTTAAAAAAGAAAAAGAAATTGAATGTTAATATTCTCATCAGCATTTAAAATTATTTTTAGGTGTATTAGAGCTCTGGAAAATCTCTCTGAGTTATAGTGTTTGCCATGTTGATCACAAATGTAAGAAATGGAGACAAAGTATTTAACTTGGGATCTTTTATTGACCAACTTCTGTTGGTGAGAGATTGCAAAATTTTGGACCCTCATCTGAATTACTTTAGGTGTTAACAAATGTGGCGGCAGTCCGCTTAGGCCTGCTGTGGACAACTTTTGTCAATCCCAAATTTATTTATTCTTTTCATCCGACCCAAGCCCCACAATCTCGGTGATTACACAGTGCCTGGCTGCCATCGGTGACTGGATGTGGGTGAGCCAACTGAAGTTGAATCCAGACAAGAATGAACTGATGATAGTTCAAGTTCACAAACTGAGGGTGCTTCTGGATCCCAAGCTGCGTTTAGAATACCAGGTTGTGGCCATGGCCAGAAGTGCCTTTCACCAACTACATCTAGTGAGAAGGCTGCATCCCTTTCTTTCAGATATGGATCTGGCCACCGTCACCCATGCCGTCATTACCTTGAGGCTGGACTACTGCAATGCACTTTCTCTGGGTCTGCCCTTGAAGACTGTTCAGGGGCTGCATCTTGTGTAGAACGCGGCAGCCCGCCTCTTGATGGGTGGGTCACAGGGAGCACATTATACCAGTACTTAAGAGTCTGCATTGGCTGCCAATAGTGCTCCAGGCACAATTCAAAGTGATGGTTTTGACCCTATATGGCCTGGGTCCTAAAGGACTGCCTTCCTCCTTATGTCCCTTCACAACCCTTAAGATCAGCCCTCTTGCAAGTTCTATTATTAGCACAGCCTGTGCACATAGCCAGATCTGCCAGCACTGCAGACAAGGCCTTGATGTCTGCAGTGCTGGCAGACAAGGAACAGTCCCAGGAACAGTGGCCACCACCACTGTCAGTTGATGGCATGAGCTGGGAGTGAGGAGACACCCCCCGCCCCTGGCCACTGGTCAATGTATCAGCTGATGTCATGGGCTGAGAGTGAGCAGACCTCCCCAGCCAACTGTCAGCTGATGGTGTGGCCAGGAGCAACTGCCACTGGCAGGGAGGTACTGATGGAGGGCACCTTTGCCCAGGGGTGACAGGTCCCAGAGCCAAGCCCAGCCCTGCACGGTCCCTCACTCTCTTCCTCCCTCCCTCCTTGATTCCCACTGTGCGTGGCAGCAGGATCTGCTCCTGGGGCAGTGGTGGTGGTGACCATAGGTGTGCAGCATGTGGCATGAGCGCTGCCTCCACCCATGTGCTGGGTTGGGACCTACTACCCCTGGACAATGGGGACCAGCTTTTGGGGTGCTCTCCAGGCCACAGCTGTGCCTGGGCAGAGTCACTGTTTCCCCTACACCTAGGACACTGGCCAGGGGAAGCCAGGCAGACACTTGGCCCCCAGATGGATTGCTCTGGCCTGAAGTCTAGAAGTAATTGGCTGCTGCTGGCTGCTTTTCACAGGCCTGATAACTGCTTCTGGAAGCTGATGGCTGCTGCTTCTGGGCCCATTAGTTCTGCTTGTGTTTGTGGTTCCTCAGTCCAACCCGAGGCATGCATGCAGGCAGTGTGGCGGCTGCACGGGAGGCTGCATACATGTGTGTTCTGCTCTCTACATCGGCCTAACAAGTGGTGACTGCATCGTCGCTCCATGGGTTGGGCAGGGGATCCAACTGACTGCTGTCTCATATGTTTTCACCCCCTAGAAACACCCTGCAGAGGTTTCTGCGATTACGCAACTCTATATCTTTTTGTAATTGATGTGATTGATGGTCCTGTTTGCTGGAGAAGATCTTAAATTGCAGGCAATGTCTGCGGGTAAATTACAAGAGACATTTATTATTTATGAAAAATACAGTTACATTCCCCAAGGAGTACACAGCTTTACTGTTTTGATGGGCAACACAAACAGACTGTGTAGCAATAAAGAAATTGCCCTTCTATTTAGAAGATAGCCCTGATCTACCCTTTGTGCACTTCCCTGTTTTGTAGGGACAACTATCCTGTCAGTCTTTCAGCAGTATGCCCTTAGGGCACCATTCAAGTAGAGTTATGCTGTCATTCTCAGCATAATGTATTATGTGCTCCTCTTTCTATGAGAAGATGTCCTTTGAGATAAGCAGCTAATAGAAGAAATTATTTAGTATATGATCATAAATCTTCAGAGTTTGCCTATGTTCAAGTCATCAGTTTTCAAATGGATAATTGCCCAAATTACAACAGAACCATTTGCTTCCTTGTAGCAAACAGACTTAAATTCTTTAGTATATTCTAAGGCAAAGTTTAAATGTTATATTAAATTCATGCCATTCTGAATTTCAATCAATGATGTATAATCCCAGAAAACAATGCACAGTTTTATAACAAATCAGGCTGTAGGGGGTTCTGGGCTCGTGTCCCAGTTATGGGTCTCCCAAAGGATGACAGGGCTGGGTCTCCCTAAGTAGCCGCCTTCTCAAGGGGGCTCTCAGTCAGCCATGCCTCCCTCTCATCCCCCATAAAAGTGGTGGTGCCACCATGGTTCCCAGCAGGCCCTCCAGAATGGCAGCAATCCTGTCAGGAGGTTTTAGGAGCTGGTGAGGTCAGCACGCCACCCCCCACCCACTCTGGAAACCTCTTTCTTAACAGGGCCCTTTGCAAGTGGCCTGAGTGCTGCTAGGATATTTTCAGAGGGGGAAGAGTGTTTGCCTTGCTGTCTCCACCCACACTAAATATTTCCTAGTAGCACTCAGACCACTTGTAAAGGGCCTCCCTTAAAGTCCAGGACCCGGACCCAACTTAGCCCCATCACTCTATGATAGCTACATCCAAGCAACGTGTCTTTTCCATTGCTCTCAACAATGCCTACAGCATCATTTTATTGTCAGACAGTCATGGTACTGGTCACATACAGATTGATCTATTTCAGATTAAATCTGGTTAATCTCTTCATTTAGGTCAGGAATTTAAGAACTACAGGCAGGTTTAATTTATTATAGGAAATTAAATTAATAACATAGACAAGAGCTACTTTTACAAAGGTTATATTGTTATTTATAGATACATAGAGCATCAGTGAGATGAGATGAAATGAATGGTTTTATGAAACAGAGGAGAAAATTACTGGTTCCATGCAGCAGCTAAGAATACTATTCAAATTTTTAATTTAAAAAAAAAAAAAAATTACAGTTCTTCTTGAACTTGCCTAGTTGATGAAAATCTATACTCCCTCCAGTGAATGACAATTTCATAGCAGGTCTAAGGAAAGAACAGTGTGTGGATGTTTGGATCTGTGCCTCACTACTGGGTTGTGGCAAAAACTGGAGGCCCAGCACTGCCTGCAAAAATACCCGCAGGTGAGAAGGTAACAAACAAACAAACACGTTTCGGGAGCTTCCCTCTGCAGCCTTACCAACAGCAAATATTTTGATAGGTCAGGCTCCAAAAAAGATAAGTACAAATCACAAGATTCTTTTAAAAGTGCTAGGTATTGTGCTAGGTATTTGCCTGTTGGCTTTTAATCTTTTAATTTATTAAACCCAAGATATTACACCCACGTTATTACACCCAAGATATTTGTTAAGCTTTTCTAAATGCCTGACTCCAAGAACGTGGGCTTTAACAGAGATGGTAAATATTGTGAGATCTGCAATAAATGTCTGACTCCAAGAACGTGGGCTTTAACAGAGATGGTAAATATTGTGAGATCTGCAATAAACTCAAGAGAGCTGATCACAGTAATTCTCTTTCCAGACTCCTTCCTCCAGTAGTGGCTAGTGGGTTCTAAGGCTTTTGGGGTGGTAGCTGGGGCCAACAGTAGGCAAAGCCAACCAGAATTTTGACATTGCTATGGAATACCAATGAATTAAAACCCCACACTGAATACAGATCTTGGACTCAAGGAGGATTTATTAAACTGTAACCAAACACATCCTCAAACCACAATCAAACCTAACCCATTTCACAAGCTAAGCAGCAGCAGGGCACTCAACTAGGCCCACAATGTGACACTCGCAGAACAGAAAGACACACCAAAGTCCATGGGAAATGCAGGGGGAAAAACAACCAAATCATGGTAGCAAAATCCTAAATCATTACCAGCACACAACAACCAATACCAGCATGCGACATTCATAGAACAGAAAGCACAACTCATGGGAAATTTATTTAATTTATTTTGTTTATTTTTAAAAATTGCTACCCTGTCCCTCCTCCCACAGGCAGCTCGCCACTCGAGGCGTCTTACAATTACTAAAAATAACAAATTTAAAATGACACACAAAAGGGAGGAAAAATCACACATCTCACTCACCAAACCCAACCCTGCCCCCCACCATTACCCATCTCCCTCGCTAAATGCCTGGTGGAACAGCCAGGTCTTACAACTTCTCTGAAAAGATGGAAGATCCGGGGCCAACCCGGAAATGCAGGGGACTACCCCATAAACAAATCATACATCATTATGACCATCCCATATATTATACAAGTTGCGGAGAGCTTTTCACAGGCTAAGGTGAGGGAGGAAAGCCATGCAGAGTTTGGAAGAGAACCACTACTGGAAGGCTTGGAAGCAGCAGCAGAGGCGCTCACAGAACAGAAACACACACCAAAATATACATGGAAAATGCAGGAAAAACTAGGAAGTGGGGAATACTTCTTATGATTCCCACCCTTCCAATGCAAAAGTGCTGAACAAAAAGAGACCTGATGTTCTTGCAGAAAAAAAATATGGGTATTTAATTTCTCTAGGTGAAACTGTAAAAAAAATAAATAAAAATAAAATAAAATACATAATATACCAATGATATAGATCCGTAAAAGTTGCCTAAAAAATCAAGCTCTTTTATAAAATGAGCTATCTTGTTTTAAGTTTCTTGCATGGCTCAAAAGGTATAAAGCAATTTCTCTTTCTCTCAAGGTGGAAATTGACACATCGTTAGTTATGAACTTGTAGCTGTTTCACCTTAATAAAAGTAAATAGCTCTCTTCCCCAATACTGCATGACTACCTCTAGCAGAAGCTATTTTAAACTAGCTATTTCTAATGCAGCCAAATAAAAACAGCACTACATGGTCCATCATCATTTATTCCTCAGGCCTTCGGATTCATTACTACAAATCTCTTTGAAGACAACAAGTATGTCATACTAATGACTCTCAGGACAGATTTTTGTACTAGAATTTACTCAATATTAGTGAAGTAAAGAAAATTAAACTGCTTATAGTTCAGCCTATTGATATATATGCCTTTATAGGACTGCTATAATATAAAGGGCTATTTAGGAATAGAGGCGATACAGTTTTATACCAATGTATGATCTGGCCCACAATTTCCTAAAAGTGAAGATAATATTTTATTTCCACATTGTGCATACCAGTTTAATGACATCTGATTTACAGTAAATATGTAAACACATAGTACAAAGAAGAAAAGTTGCACAGAAAAGCACAGCCCCTGATAATACCTTTAAAAATGAAGTCAATAATTGACTTAGTATCTTTGGGTGATTTCAGACGTTATGGGCGACAGATTAATCACAGTGGATTCCCAGCGGTGGCAAAATGGCTAACACGCCCCCCCCACCCCCGTGGGCAAGAGAGGCCCCAAACAGACGTAACAGGAGCGGGACCACAGCAAGGAATCGGACCGGCAGACCACGACCCGGGGCAGCACAACAGACGTTATGTCGATCCCGGGCCGGGCCGTGGTCAAAGCACCCAGAAGACGCTGGGGTGGCTCATCCCAGTTGCTGCTGTGTGCCCTTTAAATCTCCCTCCCCGGCCTGTGTTGTTTCTCATTGCCTGGCAGCAATGCTGCGTGTTTTGTCCCTGGCTGGGAATCATGTTGCTTGATTCCAGCCAGTGGTTGCCGTTCAGTCGTTACTTTTTTTTGTTTCCTGGTGGGAATCGCTTTGACCACGCTTTTGGAGATGGTCCGGGCCGGAGCTCCGGAAGCATGGTTATTTTTGACCCCATGTGGGTATTGACTATGGTGAACATCTGGTGCCCCTAAAACAGACGTTCAGGGCGCTTTGGCCCCGCCGCGGGATTGACCGTGGTTCAATGTGGTTGACTGTGATCTCGTAACATCTGAAAATACCCTTTGTTATTGAATAGGAGATAAAATGGAGGTCTCAAATCCCACCTAAGCAGATTCCAGCTGACTAGCATGGATAAATAATTGCCTTGAGTTCTAATCAACAGGAAAAAAAAACAACACGTTAGCATTGGGTAGCACCAATGCTAATACTCGTCATGGTTGCAATATACCTTCACTTTAATGGGTTCCATGCCTATACGAAGTGCTAGCAAGGACACTGTCTGCTCAGAGGATCACATCCTAAATATATACATTGGCTGCAATGGGGAAAACACAGTGAACACAAGTCACTGAATATATTGCACCTACCATTTATGAGAGTATACTTAATTGTCAGGTAGATATACTCCCTATAGATTTTACATATGTGTCTGAAAGGGAGAGACCAGAGTGTACATTATGATAGGAGAAATCAAAGCAAAGAAAGAAAATCCTTTAAAAAATATAAAACATTCCTTATTCAAACAAAACAAAACTAACGAAGTGTCACTGTTAACCCCAGGGGTACATTATGAATCATAATACAGGAAGGTAAATATGATTTAATAGGTATTACTGAGACTTGGTGGGTTGAGACTCATAACTGGAATGTAATAATTGAAGGATATAACTAATTCAAAAAGAATAGACCCAACAAAATAGAGGGGGAGTAGCATTGTATGTAAAAAATGTATACACCTGCACAGAAATCTACGAATCTGAGCATGGATGACCTGTTTAGAGCATCTGGGTAAAAATAAAAGGAGAGAGAAATAAATAAAGGTGATATCATTGTTGGAGTCTACTACAGACTGTCAAACCAAGCAGAAGATTTATTTATTTATAACCTATCCCCTCCTGCCCAATGGCAGCTCAAGCGGCTAAGTAAATAATAAAATGTATTTATTATTATTATTATTATTTATTTTTATTATTTTTATTTTATTTTATTAACAAGCATTTATATTGCACAAGGAATGTACGTGGTGCTTTACAAAGTAATTGAACAGACATGGTCCGTGCCCTAGGGCTTAATATCTGAGAGATGGGGTGGGTGGGGGGGAGACGAAGGAAGGGGCACAGAGGGAGAGACATGGAGTGTAACATTCATGAGGATGTGAGGTCCCAGGTGCACGCACTTGGCTTGATTACTTCAAGAATGATGGTTGGTTGGTCCACGTGGTGAGGATATGAGTGCACAGACCTCAGGTAACAGATTGTACTGAATGGAGGGTATCAGCAGGAGTTAGGTGAGGGGAGCAAGAAGTCGGGGAGGGCAGAGCGGAAGAGGTGGGTCTTGAGGAGGGATTTGAAGGTACGAAGGGAGGGAGAGAGGCAGATGTGGGCAGGGAGGGAGTTCCAGGCATGGGGGGCAGCTAGGCTTAAGGGACAAAAATGGTTAGGGGAGCATGGGAGGCTGAGAGAAGGGACAGAGGAGGCGCGGCATTCACAGACTGGAGGGAAATTAGCACAGAGATGTAGGTGGGAGCAAGGTTGTAAAGAGCTTTATAGGTGAAGACTAGGAGCTTGTGCAGGATTTTTTCAGGAAAGGGGAGCCAGTGAGGAGAGGAGGGGCTGCACGTGGTCAAAGCGATGAGTGAGGTGGATGACCCTGGCAGCGGAATTTGGATGGAGATAAGGGGAGAAAGGGGAGAGTGGGGGAGGCCAGTGAGAAGGAGGTTACAGCAATTGAGGAGAGAGATGACCAGGGCATGAACAAGGGTTTTGGCAAAGGAGACAGAGAGAAAAGGGCAAATCTTAGCAATGTTATGGATCGAGAAGCGACAGGATTTGGCAACAGAGTCGATGTAGGGTTTAAAAGAAAGGGGTGAGTCAAAGATGAAGCCTAAGCTACAGACTTGGAGGACAGGAAGGATGGTGACCCCATCAATGAGGATCGACAGGGAAGAGGGAGAGGAAGGATGAGGGGGGAAGAAAAGGAGTTTAGTTTTAGTCATGTTGAGTTTGAGTTGATGTTGAGTCCCGCAGGGAACTCCAGCGGCAGTCCTCCAAGCTGAAACTGGTATGATCTCAGTTTCCCATTTGGCTAAGCAGGCGGCAATTGGTTATTGGTCCCATCTGTGTCTACAAGGAGAGACTGCATTGCCTTTGCTCTGCCTACAAGAAAAATTGCTGTATCAAGGGGCTTTGAACTACCCGTGGTTATCTCAAATGGCATCCTATATGGGATATCTTGGCCTTTCCTCCCCCTATTTGTGTGGGAAGGCAGCGAAACGTAGTCAAGTCTAGAATGTGGGATATTGCAAGGCAGGAAGACATGTCTGTTGTTGCAGAGTGGAAAGTTGCTCCTTGCTTAAAATATATAAAATTACATCATGATCTTGAATGCTATCTTGACAAGTTACCTGATCAAACCTCCAGAAGAATATTTTCTCTCCTACATTTTCAGCTTTTTCCCTCGGCAGTTCTCTCAGATAGATACAGTAATATCCCATGTGATCAGCGATGGTGTTATTGTGGCGAATTGGAGATTGAGGATCTCAGCCACGTATTACTGCGTTGTCCAGTATATACTGAGATTAGGGCGGTTTGGTTGGTCCTGTTATTGGATAGAGGAAAGGATGGGCCTGATACAAGTAAATTGAAATTCCTCCTGGATACTCAGGAGGAAGTGGTAATGCGGGCACTAACTTCCTTCATGTTTTTGGCCATGAAATTGAGGGAGGGACTACTAGCGGAGAGATGATAGTGTGTACTCACTGTTGGGAGTAAAATATGGGGAAGCCTGTAAGGCTCTAAATACTGGAAGATTTGGCAAGTGACTACAAGATCTCATTGGTACCTCTGGAGGTCATTGACCCACTTTGTAATTATATGGTGGATATATATAATTATATATATATAATTTATTTTGTTTTGTATTATATGTATGTTTGTGTGTTTTCCTTTTCTTCTTGTTGAATTTTGTTGTTATTGTTTATGGCCAAGGCGAGAGCTAGTGCCAATAATAAATTTATTCAAAGTTGATGTTGAGACATCCAGGTAGAGATGTCAGAGAGACAGCTGGTGAGGCGAGCTTGAATAGATGGAGAGAGAGAGAGAGAGAGAGAGAGAGAGAAAGGGAGTAGAGAGATAGAGATATTGGAAGCCATGGGAGGCAATGAGTTTGCCTAGGTACAGGGTATAGATAGAGAAGAGGAGAGGGCCAAGGACAGAGCCTTGGGGAACAGCAACCAAGAGTGGAAGGGAGGAGGAGCTGGAGTTGGCAAGAGACACACTGAAGGAGCAGTCAGAGAGGAAGGAAGAGAACCAGTCGAGGATGGAGCCATGGAATCCAAGGGAATGAAGTGAATCCAGCAAGAGTGAGTGGTCAACAGTATCGAAGGCAGCAGAGAGGTCAAGGAGGACAAGATTATTAGATAGGGTTGTTCCTGTATCAGGTTTTGTTTCCATATCTATAGACAAGTGTTTATGTACCCCAGTAGGATTAAATCGTTATGTTATTTGTCTTATTGAGGATTGTATTGTTTTATTTTATGTATGTTCTAAGCAATAGCCACAGGCTACACTCAATAAATATTGATATTGATTGAGGAGGACAAGAATGGAATAGAAGTGATTAGATTTAGCCACAAGATGATTGTTGGTGATTTTAGCGAGAGCAGTTTCAGTAGAGTGAAGGGGGCAAACGCCAAATTGAAGGGGGTCAAGGGAGGAGTTGGCGGAGAGGAAGTTGAGGTAGCGGGAGTAGACAACACGTTCAAGAAGTTTGGAAGCAAAAGGAAGGAGTGAGACAGGATGGTAGCTAGAAGGGTCAGAGGGGACCTTTTGAAGATAGGAGAGACAGTAGCGTGCTTGAAGGTGGATGGAAAGGAGTCAGTAGAGAGGGAGAGGTTGATGATGTGCAGGAGGGAAGGGGAAACAGTGGGAACAATGGAGGTCAGGAGGCGGGAAGGGATGGGGTCAAGGGGGCAAGTGGAAGGGTTGGAGGAGGAGAGCAGGGATGAGATTTCCTCAAGGGAGGTGGGAGAGAAGGAGGGGTAGGAGGAGGGAGAGGGGAGGGAGTAGGAAGAGGAGAGGAGTGGGAAATGATGTCGAGGCATATCTTGTCTATCTTGGAGGTGAAGAAGGAAGCAAGATCCTGAGCAGAAAGGGAAGAGGGAGGAGGAGGACAGGGGGGCTTGAGGAGGGAGTCAAAGGTGGAGAACGAGGGTCCCGAGAACAGAACTCAAGGCAGGAGGCATAGTAATTCTGTCTAGTGAGGGAGACAGCAAAAATAAGGGAGGAGACAGAATTTGAAGTGAAGGAAGTCAGCATATGAGTGGGATTTGCGCCAAAGGTGTTCAGCAGCACGGGTGAAGGAGCAGAGGTGGTGGATACTGGGGGTGAGCCAAGGATGCGGGTTGTGGGAGTTGGCAGGTTGGGAGGAGAGAGGGGCAAGGGAGTCAAGGGTGGTGGAGAGAGAGGCATTGAAAGCAGAAATGACAGAATCAGGGGAGGAGGAAGAGGAGAAGACTGAAGGGAGAAGGGGGGAGAGAGAGGAGGCAAAGTCCAGGGAGTTAATGGCCTGCAGGTGACGGAAGTGGTGTGCAGAAGGGGAAGAGGAAAGGGGAACAGTGGGAGACATTGAAAGAGGCAAGGAAGTGGTCAGAGATGGGATGAGGATTGAAGGAGAGATCAGAGACATATAGAATACAAATAATATAGAATACAATCTATACATTCTATATATCAGAGACATATAGAATACAAATAATATAGAATACTACATACAATATACTATAAAAACGATTAAAAACCTTCAAAACAGATTAGGCCCGAATAAACAAATACCCCTCATCCCCCGCAAAAGCCCCCCACCCATTACCTATACTCCCTCACCAAATGCCTGGCAAAACAGCCAGGTCTTCCATTGTCCTTGGAAGGAGGGGAAATCTGTAGAGAGGCAATCTCTACTGGAAGGGAGTTCCACGCCACCAAGAATGCCCTATCAAATGTCACCACCCGGGATACCCAGGGGACCTCCAAGAGGGTGCTCCTGACTGACCACAGGGGGCTGATACAGGACATGAGGGATGAGGCAGTTCCGCAGGTAAGTGGGACCAGGTCATATAGGGCTTTAAAGGTAATAACCAACACCTTGAATCGGGTCTGGAAAACTATGGGCAGCCAGTGCAGAGAGCAGAGCACACTGTTATGTGCTCACGGTGGCCTGTCCCCAACAGGAGAAGAGTCGCTGTATCCAGATGTGGATGATGCTTTCCTAAACCAGATTTAAAAACTTTCAATGAGGCAAGACATAGTAGTAATGAGGGGCTTTAACTGCCCTGATACCTGTTGGAAATGAAACTCTGCTAAGAATATCCAATATATTCTTGCCTTGTCTTGCTGATAACTTCATCTTTCAGAAGGTGGAAGAAGGAATGAGTGAGTTGGCTATCTTACTTGAACTTGATCCTTACCAACAGGGAAGAACTGGTTGATGAGGTGAAAGTAGTGGGAGCCTTGGAGGGGAAGTGATCACGTCATCTTGGAATTCCTGATATCAAGCAAAGGGAAAGCTGAGCATAATCAGACGTGTACCCTGGACTTTAGAAAAGTTGATTTTAACAAACTCAGAGATAAGCTAGGTTGGATCTAAATGGCTAGAAAATCTAAATGAGAAAGGAGTCCAAGATGGGTGGGAGTTTCTGAAAAATGAGATACTGAAAGCACAATTGGAAACAATTCCATTGAGAAAGAAAAATGAGAGACAGCTAAAGAAAACAATGTGGCTGCACAAGGAGCTTTCTGATGAGATGAGAATTAAAAAAGACATGTATAAGAAATGGAAGTTGGGATAAATCACCAAGGACATGTACAGATGAGAGACCCAAATCCGTAGGGATGGTGTCAGGAAGGCTAAAGTTCAGAAAGATCTGAGGATTGTGAGATGCTTAGAACAACAATAAGGGGTTTTTCAGCTATGTGTGAAGCAAGAGAAAGAACAGAAAGTGGTAGGTCCACCGCTTGGTGAAGATGGTGAAATGTTAAAAGGAGACAGACGGAAGATGGAATTGCTTCATCTCCTATTTTGCCCCCATCTTCTCCCTCAAGGGCAACTATGTCCAATCCAGCAAGAGTAGCACTAATGATGAAGGTAAGGAATTGCAGGCAAAGAGATGGTAAGAGAATATCTAGCTACTTTAAACGAGTTCAAGCCTTCAGGGCCAGATGAATTACTTCCTTGAGTACTGAAGGAACTTGCAGATGTAATCTCAGAACCTCTGTCTATAATTTTTGAGAACTCTTGGAGAATAGGTGAGGTGCTAGAAGACTGTAGATGGGCAAATGTTATCCCTGTCTTCAGAAAGGGGAATAAGGTGTTTCTGAGAAACTATAGACCAGTCAGCCTGACATCAATACCTGGAAAGATTCTAGAACACGTTATAAAGTAGTCAATCTGTAAGCAATTTAGAAAAAAATGTTGTCATTAATAGGAGCCAGGATGCATTTGTCAAGAACAAGTCATGCCAGACTTATTTTAATCTTATTTCCTTTTTTGATCGAGTTAGTTTAGTAGATCATGGGAATCTACCGTTAAGTGGATTTACAGCTGGTTGAGGAACCGTACACAGAGTGTGCTCATAAATGGCTCCCCATCAATCTGCAGGGAGGTATCGAGTGAGGTGCTTCAGGGCTCTGTCCTGAGCCCTGTACTGTTCAAAATCTTTATTAATGACTTGGCTGAAGGAGTAGAGGGAATGCTTATCAGATTTGCAGATGACTAACACCTTAGAAGACAGAAACAAAATTCAAAATGGTCTTGACAGGATGGAAATCTTGTCCTGGGCCAAAACTAACAAAATGAAAAATGGGAGACAGCTAAAGAAACCAATGTAAAGTTCTGCATTTAGGTAAGAAAAATCAAATGCACAAGTATAGGATGGGTGACACCTGGCTTGACAGCAGTACATGTAAAGAGGATCTTGGGGTTGTAGTTGATCACAAGCTGAACATAAGTCAGTGTGATGCAGCTGCTAAAAAGGCTAATGCAATTTTGGGATTAACAGAAGCATAGTGCCCAGGGCACAAGAAGCAATAGTTTCACTCTATTCTGCCCTGGTCAGACCTCATCTGGAGTACTGTGTCCAGTTTTGGGCACTGCATCTTAAGGACAAATTGGAACAGAAACCAAGTCCTATGAGGAAACGTTGAAGGAGTGGGGTATGTTTAGCCTGAAGAAGAGAAGATTAAGGGGAGACATGATAGCTGTCTTCAAATATCTGAAGAGCTGCCACACAGAAGATGTAGCAGATTTGTTCTCTGTTGCTCCTGAGGGCAAGTCTAGTCTCACATAGGCTCAAATTACAAGGAAGTGAATTTCAGCTAAACATTAGGAAGAACTTCCTAACAGTATGAGCTGTTTGACAGTGGAACAGAGTCAGACTGCAGAGGGAGGTGCATTCACTGGAGGTTTCATTCACTGGAGGTTTGAAACCTCTCATTCACTGGAGGTTTCAAACAGAGGTTGGACGGCCATCTGTCAGGGATGATGGATTTCCTGTATTGAGCAGGGGGTTAGACTAGATGACCTCTGATATCCCTTCCAATTCTCAGATTCTACGATTCTGTGAAGTATTTTAGAATAATTTAGACCCTCAGAATAATCATGTGATGTTTTTCTCCAGACTTATTTTATTTGTTTATTATTAAAATTTATATACCAACCCATCCTGTTACAAGCATCTCAGGGTGGCTAACAACATTTTAAAATACAAGATAAAATACACTCAATCAACCTAAAAATCCCAAAGTTAAAATAACCCAATACCAAAAAACTGTCCCTAACCCAACCCACCCATTCCATCTCCCTTGGTGAAGGTCCGGAGGAACAGCAAGCTCTTACATTGTCTACGGAAAGAGAGGAAGGTGGTGGCCAGGTGGACGTCCAACGGAAGGGAGTTCCACAGCTGCAGTGCAGCCACAGGGGACCTTGAGGAGGACATCCCCGGCTGACCACAGAGGTCAATCCAGGATCTGGAGGGTGAGGCTGTTTACAGCTTTAAAAGTCAGCACCAACCTCTTGATTCGGGCCCGGAAGACTATCGGCAATCAGTGCAGATAGCGAAGCGCTGGAGTAATGTGTTTGCATCAGCCCATCCCCTTCAAGAGATGGGCCGCCACATTCTGCAACAGCTGCAGTCTCTATACCAGCACCTAGGGTAGCCCCACGTAGAGTGTGTTGCAGTAGTCCAATCTTGAGATAATAAATGGATGGATGATTGTGGCCAGGTCCAAGTCTGAGACATACAGTCTAAGCCGATGCACCAGATGTAACTGGCGGAATACACACTTTGCCACAGCCACCACCTGGACATCCAGGCGGAGCTGTGGATTCAGGAGCACCCCCAGACTATGGACCTGAGATACCTGGGGAGGACGGACCCCATCAATGATGGGGGCCATCACTCCCCCGGCTTTCCCCACAACCATCACCTCTGTCTTGTCAGGATTTAACTTCAAGCGACTTACCCTCATCCAATACCCCACAGGGGAAAGACACTACTGAGACTGCCAGACCTGGGTCTGATGAAAATGAGAGAGATAGCTGGATGTCATCAACATACTGATGACACCTTTCTTACACCAAACTCTCTGACAACTTCCCCCAAAGGCTGCATATACACATTGAACAAGAGAGGGGATAAGACAGAACCCTGTGGGACTCCACATGTGAGGCCCCGGGGAGAAGATGAATAATCACCCATCATCACACGTTGAGTCCTCCCAGCCAGGAAAGAGCAGAACCATTCAAGGACAATCCCACTGATCCCTGCCTGGTCCCGCAGCTGAGTCACCAACAACTCATGATCAACGGTATCAAATGCAGCCAAGAGAGCTAACAGAATCAACAGGGTCAAATGACCCTGGTCCAGCTCACGGAAGAGATCGTCAACCGAGGCCACAAGTGCAGTCTCTGTGCCATAACCTAGACGAAAACCAGAATGCGAGGGATCAAGAAAATTGACCTGGCCCAGATACTCCTGAAGCTGTCAAGCCACCACCCATTCAATAACCTTCCCTAAAAAGGGAAGGTTAGAGACCGGCCGATAGCTGGCCAGGGTGCCAACATCCAATGATGACTTCCCTGCAGGTTCTCTTCACTGGGTACAGACAGGGCCCACATGCAAATATGCACATGTAATAGTGTGCCTCTATTTGCATGCAAAGAGAATGCAGTTATTTACACAATTACTGGGACTGTGAATGGTTATTTGGATTTCAAAACAGCTGCGAATACAAAGCTCAGTGATTATGTATGCAATGTAAGTGCAGTTTCACACATTTTTTGCCTGTGAACCAGATTTTCCTCTTACCCAAACTCGTCCTGCCTCTTTTCTTCATTGCTATTGATGGGAATTTTTTAAAAAGTAGTTACTTGCATGATCCTAAAATCATTTTGTGCCGCATGGGCACTTTGTAAACAGTTTGTTGTTGTC
Organism: Sphenodon punctatus; assembly: GCA_003113815.1. Taxonomy (NCBI): domain Eukaryota; kingdom Metazoa; phylum Chordata; class Lepidosauria; order Sphenodontia; family Sphenodontidae; genus Sphenodon; species Sphenodon punctatus. The sequence continues at coordinate 541,915 of QEPC01005382.1, read as the reverse complement.
TCCCCCCCCCCCCTCTCCTCAAGGCAACCAATGAATTCTTTTAAAAAACAAGAGATCCTGGACCAAATCCTCAGCTAGTGTGAATCAGTGTAATTTCCTTGAATTCACTGGTAATGGTGACTTACACCATCTCAGGTCATGGCCTATTTTCCTACAGTTCCTTTTGTGCAGCACCTCCACAGACACGTTTTTGTCTTTGCTTCCAACTTCCGCATTCTAAAACCGGATGGATTAGCTCCACAATCTCACGTTTCCATGGTGAGTCAGGGACTCTAATTTCATGATGGGTGACAGACAGAATGGCCGTCTTCATTATCTCTGTAGGGGTTGAGGCGACCAGATTTTAACTCACCTGGAGAAATTAGTTCCACCAGGTGAGGATAATTATGTTTAGCAAAGTGTAGACAGAAATCAATCAGACTGAACACCTGTAATTTACTATTTTTAAAATGACAAAAGGAACAGTGTTAGTTTTTGCTGGCACCCGCTCTGATTCAGAAAACCGATCTTTTAAGCACCTGTTTAAATCACTCCCTATTCATGAAAAAGTGGTAAAGCACATGCTTCATTTGAAGCCAAGAGGATTGAAGAATATTCTTAAAGTGAAGCACATGGTAAGTGCTTTGCTGAATCATGACTACAACATGAGTTTGTTAACTACATAACCCCCTGCATCTAAACCTTTTCCCTGACAGCAATCTAGGAATTTATTCTGATTGCCACAAAGTCGTACCTACTACTGATGAATAGCCCAAGAATCATGACCTTTGTGAACTCAAAGGATACAGATGGGACACATCTTGTCATCTATATGCTTGCTTACAGTACATTCACAAAAACCTCCCTCTCTCCCCAAATGAGGTGACCCAGAACACAGCCTGTAGCAGCTTCCCCCATGGAGGGGAGTGCTGTTTGGAAAGGGTTTTCAGACCGAGAAACCCTGTGCTGATTAGTGTTGCCACCTCTCATGGAAATGACCCTGAGACCCCCATTTTGACCTATGGGGGTTTCAAGGTCATTTCTGAGAGAGGTGGAGGACCTAATTCTGATCAACCCTGTGCCTTAGCCTTGCATCGCAACCCTCCTTTCGTGGGGGAAGCCCCCTCAAGCTGTGCTCTTGTGTTGGCTTCTTCTGTTTGGGGGGGATAGTAGTTACTGGGGCTCCTTAATTCAATACCCTTCACCCCTGCAAACTCACCCTGTGTCCTGTATTGGTTTTGTCCTACAATCATTAGGGGTGGGACATCAGGGCAAATACGGGGTACCGGATTTACCAGTTACCGGATTTTTAAAAAACGGATTTCCGGATTTGTGTACCGGTTTACCGGTACCGGATTTTTTTTCCATTGATTTCAATGGGGAACTGTCCCCATTGAAATCAATGGAAAAACACACACAAAACCTCCCCCCTCCCCCTCCCAGGCTGCGTGGGTGGAAGGGAGGACACCCCCCACCCACCCTACCCAGCCTGGCTTTAAACATTTTTTCCCCCCAAAATCCCTGCTAGTGCAGGCTCGGGGCTGCCACCGGCGACCCTGAGCCCGCACAAGCAGGTACTAGGGTGATCCCTGGGGTGGGTGGTGGTTTAACACACCCCCTACCCCAGGGATCACCCTACCTCCCCACCCAGGGATTGCCTACCTTGCGCTCCGGGCGGCGGCGGCGGTGGTCTGACTCCGGCGGCTTCAGCGCTGGCTGTGGCTGCCGGCTTCAGCGCTACTAGGCCTTCCGGTGAACTTCCGGGTTTCACCAGAAGGCCTAGTAGTG
>QEPC01005382.1:525025-540051 GCA_003113815.1 Sphenodon punctatus | reverse complement strand
TGTGTGTTAAACCACCACCCACCCCAGGGATCACCCTAGTACAACAACCTACCTGCTGGTGCGGGCTCTGGGTTGCCGGCGGCAGCCCGGAGCCCACACTAGCAGGGACTTTGGGGGAAAAAATTTTTAAAGCCAGGCTGTGCAGGGTCGATGGGGGGTGTCCCCCCTTCCACCCACACAGCCTGGACTGTGGGAGGGAAAGTGGAGAGGGGTTTTTTGTTTTTTTTTACATTGCGGCCATTCATTTGAATGACCGCAATGTAAAAAAAAAATGGTTGGGGAATCCGGTAAATTACACCAGATTACCGGGTTTAATCTGATACTGCCAGTACACCAAATACCGGCAGTATCGGATACCGGATGATCCGGTAGTCCCACCCCTAACAATCATGCATTCACACAAGTACCAATTTCCCTAGCGCCTCTTCCTTCCTACTTTGCTGTGCAGTTTCCCACTGCAAAACTGCCACCTTCCCTCAGGTGTTGGCATGAAAGGGGTGGGACTATGCCAGAGTAGCATGGCAAAGGGACTTTCTCTCCATGTATGTGGCCGTGACCCCTTTGGAGCATTGTTACATCACAACTGTTCACAGAGGACAGGGAGACTCTTTGCCCCACTTTTTCTGATGTGGTCCTGCCTCCTGAATCCCTGATTTCTTCAGGTAAGCCAGGTGCCACTGGAAGAAACTGGGGCTTCACCTAGAGCCTGGATTTGATGGATTAAAACTCCAAGAGGCAGCGTAATTCAGCCAGGCATTTAACAAACAGGGGTAGATCTGGGGGCGGGGAACAGGTTTTATTAGTTTTTATGAGTTTTATGGGTTTTATAGCTTATGATGTGAGCTGCCCCTGAGCCTTTGGTGATAGGGTGGGATAAAAATTAAAACAACCAAACAATAATTAAATACATTAAATAAAACCCAGGGGTGTGATAACCCTAAATGGAAAGTGCATTGAGGGATGTCCTTTTGACGTCTCTGGAAGTAGCATGGATTTGAGGGGGAAGTTCCAGCTCTATGACTCTCTGGGTTATTTAGAGACAGGAAGCAACAATCAAGAATTGCTGTATCTCCTGGGATGAGATTCGCTAGCAGTTAATCAAATCACACACCAGCCTAGTAAATGGAGACAGATCCTTGCTGGCAAACTCTTTGGATGCAATCACCCTGATCCCAAGAAAAAGGCATCTTCTGAAAACACCTGACCCATGTAGAAGCCAACAGACTCTGCCCTTCTTCTAGGATCCTGGTTTTGTGTTACTGCATCCAGAGACTAAGGGTGTTTTCAGACATGATGCTAACCTCAGTTTAACCACACTTGAACGTTCTTTATGCTTGTTGCAGGGCTGCATTGGTACCCTATGCAGCCCTGCAACATGCATAAGACATGTTCAAGTGTGGTTAAACTGGGGTTAGTGTCATGTCTGAAAACACCCTCAATCACACAGTAAGGAAGGAAGATGCTGGCTACAAATTTAATCAAATCCAAGCTCCCGACTGCTGTTTTATTTAAGTGTTATTCTAACCTTTGTTTTCAAGTAGAGTGCAGGCTGGAGGCTAAACTGTTTCATTTACCCTCACTATGAAGTAGGGGTTCAGTCAGAGTTTAAAAACGTTATTTACCAGAAAGTGTTTTCAGGAACTATCAAAAAGAGATACGATAGAAATCAAGGAAAATTTAAAGCTGGAAGAAGATAAACTATATTTTGTTGGTGAAACTATAGTTATTCAGACAACTGACTCTCACTACTGATGGGAATAAATCATTCTATAATCTGCATAGACAGGTATTGTTAATCTGAAACCAGAACAGAATAATTTCAGAAGCATATTAAAAAGAACCAAGGAAGGCGTTTGGATATGTGTGTGAGGGAGACTAACAAATCCTTTGAGGATGGATGTTGACATTGACACCAAGCTATTTTACACTCTTCTGACCATATAAAAAGGATAGTAAAATACTATTTGCATTCACTTTAAAACTCCTTTATATAGTCAGAGCAGTTAAAAAGGACCTTCATGTAAGTGACGATAAGTTCCAATGTGTATATGAGAAGAGAAGACCAGTGGAAAAAGAGGTAGGAGATAGAGGACGGCCATAGTGATGAAAAGGTAGCTTAGATGATATCTTTTGTTGGACCTACTTTTGTTGGTGAGATTCTGCAAGCTTTGGAATTACACAGAACTAATCTCTACTACTTTGTCTCCATGTCTTACATTTGGGACAAACATGGCAACCACATTGGCTTTAGGACCATAATGGAGCTCACAGTACAGCTCATTGTATTTAGGTAGAAGCATCCATACATGAAAATGAAAACGGAGAGTGTGTGCCAGGAAGTGGTGATTGTTGGGTAGGCAGGTATTACTGCTTTCCTCCCTACTTCAGTCCCTATCAGAAGATAATAGGAATCTCACTTTTAAATGATTCTTAGGCCAATGGTTCAGGTCAGCTGGGATAAACCTTAGAAAGGTGACCTAAAATATATACCCACACCTTTAATTTCCATCCATCATTATTAAATTTCCTGCTCATGATTGTCTTCCCGTGTCCTCACTTGCTTCTTTGAGAACTATAAGTTTCAAAGAACACTTATTTACATCCATTTGTACTCCTTACTGTTTGTTTGTTTTTAAATCAAAATTAATGACCTGTTTTCTTATCAAATAAGAACTTCCATTGTCACCGCACCCCCCAAAAAAAGACGAGGACACGTACAATGGGATTAAACGTCCGCACTCTTTATTGAATTTTATCAAAAGGAAGGGGGGGGGATGGGGGCACCCCTCCCACCTCCCCCCCTTCCTGAACTGGGGTCCTTATTTATAACTAACCTTACTAACTACTATTTAAAAACTCCTTTTTTAGGAGGTCCCCTCTCCTCCCCTCTCAGTCCCCACACTCTGTCCGTACCTCTTCCCTGGTTCTCAATTAAACTGAGAAGGTAACCTCTTGTTCCTTATCTTTACTGTTAACTTACACCCTGCCTTGGTCCTCCTCCCAGCAGATGCGGCCATCTGTCTCTCCCTTCGGGTTGGCCATACAGTGGGCCGCGGTGAGGCGACTATGCCATGGACCTTCCCATCTCTAAAGGAGATGCTGATACCCATGCTATTCTAACTTTTAACTTCCAACCTTGTAACTTCCAACCTTGGACTTAACTCTGCCCATCGCCACTAAAACCGCCAGCTTCGCTTGGCTGGTTTGCCGCCACGCCAAAACCACCAATTATCTGCCGCAACTGTTGTTTCAGGACCCCAAGGTACAAATCACATCCCACATCTGATAGGTGAACCCTGTCACCTCTGAAGAGCTTGTCCCTATTGTGCCGCACATCCTCATGTTTGATAACCCGACCTCCCCTCAGCCGTAGCCAATTCCCAACTTTGGCATTGGCTCTCCGTCTGGCCCGATCAACCCGACCTGGGCGCTCCGCCGTGGCCCATACTCTCCTCGGGAGCATTTCAGACCACACAATCGTGCATGCCAGGAACCTGTCCTGTACGACCCTCAAATCCCACTTTACCTGTTTTGTCAGGCCCAACCCTGTTACTCTTGGGAGGTTGTTTTCCACAAGGTGGATCACCAGCACCTCTGACGCCGGGTAGGTTTTCCGCACCTCTGTTAACGTTGGAAGGAGTTGCTTCCATAGCATCCCCCTCCTGCTGACCCAAAATATACTTGCTCAGCTGGGTACCCCACCCGCTGCATGCGGCCTTCTTCTCTGCCCAGTGGACAATGCTGTGTCCAACGAGCCACACAACACAACGTTCTTGTCTCACCGGTGCTTCTGTAAAAGATATAAGGGTCAATAACTCGTCGCAATTCTTAGGCCAGGTCGACTGACACGTGGTCTAGTTTCCCTTATATATGATCAGTAGGTGCTTGAGCGCCATCTCCCTATCGCCTGTATTCGTTCACCCGATAATCCCATATCTGCTGCGACCGATGCTGCCCCTATCCAAATGAATGAGCACTGTAGCTACCCTGGTCGAGCCTCGTTATCCTCACGCATCTACTCAGAACCACCCCAAACTGGTAACGTGTCAGTGGGGAGTCATTCCTCATGTATAAAAAGTGAGCCCCCAACCTTTGGGTGAGACCCTAGATAACTCCTCATCGCCCAGACAGGGCAGATACGGGGGCCCCCAGCTGGGCGAAGTCTAACCCACCGTCCTCTTCCCCTCTGATCGGTCTTGGACCTTCTCAGATGGAGGATAAGGGTATCTCCATGCCACAAAATGTCCCTCAACTGCAACGCTCAACCTGACCTGTCCCTTTGAGAGTCGGCTACCATCTCGCCAATCTGGAAGGCTTTGAACAAGGCAGTGCAGAAAACCGTGGTAAAGAGCTCATGTTTGCTACTGGAAAAACAGACCTTTCCAAGCGCCTCAGTTAGGGTCATCAAGATTGGAGGCGTGATTGGGGCCTGAGTATCCCACCTTGGGGGTGCTTGGCGGGCCCAACTCTCCTTTAAACGATTCCTGAAGAAACCATTATCAGGGGAGGGGTGGCCCGCTAGATGGCTTGTAAAGGTGATGGCCGATATTCTCCCTGCAATCATGCCAGGGGCCAGCCCATCCACCCGCAACTGCATGGCGTACTACAATAGACACCCCTCTGCAATGGGGAAACTATGTCCCACCCTTTTTGACACCTGAATTCCTGTAATTCACCGAACGCCTTCTCATAAGCCCCCCTAGTTTTGGGCACGAGGGATCCCTGCACTGCCTGGTAAAGCGCTATAATCCAAGGCTCCACATGTCCCTCAGGAACGGGTCGGGTTTCTCGTTGGCCTCGGGGGCCAGCTGGTGGAAGCGGTCTGCCTGAAATTGAGAAAGGGCATCGGCGATGCTGTTGGCAATCCCCAGCATGTGTTTGGCAATGAATAAGATGTTTACTCTCAAACACTTGAGAACAAATGCATGCACCAGCCTCATGACCCTTTCCAATTTGGAAGACAGCTTGTTGACAACCTGGACCACTGCCATGTTATCACACCAAAACAAGACGCTCCTATTGGCCAATTCAGCTACCCACAACTCTACTGCTACCACGATGGGAAAAAATTCCAAGAATGTCAGGTCCCAGGTTATCCCTTGTTCCACCCACGCTGCCTGCCAGGGGGCCACACACCACTTTCCCCTAAAAGAGACTCTGAAGCCGTGCCCCCCTGCAGCATCCGACTGTATCTGGAGCTCCGCCTCCACCAGGAGTCGCTGCCTCCAGAAATGAACCCCGTTGTAGCCCACCAGGAAAGATTCCCAGTCGCCAAATCCTCCCGCATCTCCACAGTCACCCGGATGTGGTGATGCGGGGGACGGTTGCTCCCTACCAAGGCGTACAAATGGTACATGAATGCTCGACCTGGGGCAATGACCCGGCAGGCAAAATTCAGGCTGCCGAGGAGTGACTGCAATTCCCGGACAGTGACCTTTTTTGCTCCCCCCACTCTGCATACCGCCTCCCTCAGCGTCCACAATTTATCCTCGGGGAGGTGCAAAAAGGCCAGTTCCATGTCAAGCTCTATGCCCAAGTAGGTCAGTTTAGTTGTTCAGCCTTCTGTCTTCTCCTGCGCTAGCGGTACCCCTCTTTCCTTTGTCACCCCTTGAAATCCGAGCATTTCCTGTTTGCATTCAGTGGTGCCTGCCCTTCCTGTGAAGAGGAAATCATCAAGAAAATGCGTGATCCAACTGCCACTTGTGCGGCGGCACGTGATCCACTCCAAAACTGTACTGAACTTCTCAAAGGCCGCGCATGAGATTGAACATTCTATGGGCATTGTCTTGTTGAAGTAAAATTGGCCCCCGAACTCCTTTCCCAACAGCTCGAAGTCATCGGGGTGTACAGGTAGGAGGCGGAATGCTGATTTGATGTCACACTTCACGAGGAGGGCAGCTGTTCCACAAGTACGCACCATTTCGACCGCTGAGTCAAATGATGCGTACCACACCAAACAGAGTTCGAAGAGTATTGCATCATTCACCGACTCGCCCTTGGGGTAAGACGAGTGGTGAATCATGCGGAACTCACCCGGGACCTTTTTCAGCACGATACCCAGGGGGGATATCCTCAGAGTTGGTATCAGCAAGGATTTGAAGAGGCCTTGAATTCTACCTTCTTTCACCTTTTTGTTGATTTTTTGCTGCACGATTTCCTCTTTCCCTACAATGGATTTCAAATTCCTCGCCCCCAGATGATACCGTGGGCCCACTGTCAGAATCCTGAAACCTCGTTGGACTCCTTGTACAACATACTCGGCAGTTGCTCTATCGGGGTAATCATGGGGAGTCATGGGGAGTCTAGTGGGGGGGTTTGATAACATTCCGTGTTCCACTGCCCAATCCCTTCTTCCCCCCATGGGTCTCCCCACTCCTCACCTGCCCAAGGTTCCGGGTCCCCCCTGAACCTCTGTTCGCCGGTGTAACTTTCCGAACCACCGTGGGTCTGGTGCGCCCCTTCCAACCTGTTCTCTGCTACCTGCCTTCCTTCCCGTAGGGGCTGGATCCATGCTTGGGGTATGGGCGATGAGTCCTCTCTCCTCCTGCTAGTTCCTGGTTCATCCTCCCTATAATGAGATGGTATGGCGCAGCACCTCCCAGGCAGGTAGATCCCTCAACACTGTAGAACTAGTGACCCTCCCCCCAACGGAGTCCCCAAACCCCGCATTGCCTTCGGTGGAAAATTCCATCATTCCCCTTCTCTCCTGTGCACTCTCCAGTTCCTCTATTTGGGACTGGTAACCCACCAACTGCTCCTGCATCACTCTCAGGACTTCTGCCTGGTGAGCCCCATCTCCTCCTTTACCCCTCTGTACCGGTCCCTTTTGCGCAGACCCTCCCCCTTCTTCTTTGCTGGGGGGCGTCTTCTTGGACCCTTGTTTTTTGGGCGGCATGCCACCTCCACTACTCCCTGCCCCACCTGTTGTAAGCGGGCAGAGCCGAGACAAATGCCTATCTGGGCCACTACCCCAGCACGACCGGGGGGGGGGGGCGGTGGATGGGCAGGGGGTCAATCCCAAAGGCCTATGTGAGCCGAGTATGGAGCTGTGCAAACCTTTCCCCCAGTCCCCCAACTTCCACCAGCCATGGGAGGGGGAGCATACCCCACCAGCTACTACCAAATTCCTGCTCTTCCCCTGCTCCCTCAAACCTGTGTGGCCCAGGAATGGAACTGGGCAAAGCCTTCCCCCAGCCCCCACTTCAACAGCCATGGGGGGGCACACCCCACCAGTTACCACCCAATTCCCACTCTTCCCCTGCTCCCTCTGGCCTGTGTGGCCCGGGGATGGAGCAGGGCAAAAACTTTTCACCTGCCCCACTTCCAACAGCCATGGGGGGGGGGGCACACCCCTCCAGTCACCCCCCAAATCCCTGCTCTTTCCCTGATCTCGCTGGAACTGCCCAGGGCCTGGGAAAAACTCCCCGGGACCCACCTCTTCTTGGGCAAGGTTTCACCCCAAACACTCCCCTCTCACTGTCCCGGGGGGGAGAGGGGCATATGTCCACCCACCAACCCCTCTCTGAGGTCCCTGCTGGGCAGCTGCCCGATCGCCCACCCCCCAATCCTTCACTTCTTTGGCCCTGTTGGGCCAAATACCTGGGCCCTGTTGGGCCTAACTATCTTCTCCCCCCTTCCCGAAGGGGGAGAGGGGGAGGAATGCCTGTCTCACCCCTTCAGAGAGCGCTGCTTCCCAGCCACCCGCTGTCCCTTCTGGGCCTCCCACAACAAAGATTTGACCCTCCCACTTCAGGCATGAGCCACGCGGCCTACACTTCAGGCACGTCGCCCGCTCATGCTGCATGTCTTTTTCCCTCGCTCTGGTTGCACGGAATGCTGCGTCAGAGCGGGTATCTAAAATGGCACCCGGGATCTCGCTGGTCTCATGAGAGTCCTGGGCATGTTCCTTTTGCCCCCATTGCTCAGCAATGGGGGGGTCCCTCCCTTCCCCAGCGGCCTGGTGGCTGAAAACCCCCACCCGTGTCCCTGTCTTTTCCTCTTTGAGCCATCTCAGTTGAGCAGGGGAGGAAGATTTCAGCGACTGGAGTCCTTTGTAATTGAGAAGAACTGGCCCTTGGCTCACGGGGCTGGGGCTTGTCATAACGGCTGCTTGTAAATGGCAAAGGCTTTATGCTTTTTGCTTTGCAAATGCATGCACCATGGGGGAAAGCAGGGATCTGCTCTCTGAAGGAATCTCACAGCTCTGCCCGCATACAGGCCCACCAGGATCATAGAGGAAGCAAGTGCTCTCTCCACTCTTGCTCTGACTGGTGCTTTGACTGTTTACTTTTGCTTTTGGAGTTCTCCAAAAACATGCTCCAAAAGATGGGGGAAAAAACCACAATAAGAAAATAGACAAAAAACACAGAGGGTGTAGCTACTTGTACCCAGAGTTTACAGCGGCTGTGAATCATGGAGGAGGCACCTCCCCGTTGATTGGGTTCATCTGCTGAACCATGTGAGTGGCAGCTGCGTGGGGGCTTTGCGAAGTGAACCCAGGCTCCAGCAAGCTACTCTCTCGGCAGTTAGCACCCAAGCCCACAATAAAATATGCCAGGGAAGCAAAACAAAGGCCCTTTTTACACGGGCGGCACCCACGCTAGAACACCTCAGTGTTCTAGAATGGCTGCCGTTCATGTAAATCCTGTGGGGGTGCACACTCCCGTACACATGCATCCCCACGCATGGAGGCACTGGAAAAAAAACGGAGGTGCCTCCGTGCGTGGGGATGGGTGTGCGCCCCATCAGAACCCTCCACCCACCCACCGCACATGGACTATGGAGCACCCCCCCCATGCAGTCGTGACCCATGTAAAAAGGGTCAAAGACACAAATAGATACAAACATGACCCATGCCTTTATAAAGATAAGTGGTGTCAGACCTGTGATTCAGACTCAAAGCAAAAGGATTATAATTGTAATTAGAGACTCCAAAAACACCCCTTCTTAAAATGGTGTGGTGAAATGTCATTTATTGTCATATTAAAAGAGTTCAAAATAATGCTTTAGGAAATCAAGCAAATAGTAATGCAAAAAATGAACAATCCTCGAATAGTGAAAGAATCTGGCTGAATAAATATTAGTCTCCTAACTGTTAAATGGAGAAGTGGAACTCGTATTATGTAAACTATTGTTAGTGTTCCCAGGGCAATGATTTAACAACTAATGGAACCTCATAGAGGAAATAATTAAAGGCATAACCAGTGAGACAAGCTTTCAAAGCAGGATAATCACTATTTTATATTTCTGGCATTGGCTCCTAATGTACAGGAAGAAGTCTAAGCAGCTCCCTCAATTTTTAGTTTTACAAAGTAGGTGCTGTCTGCTGGAGGTCTATGACAGGGAAAAAGTAAGGTGGGGGACTCTTTTATTTAATTATAAGATTGTACATATGAATCCCATATCTTCTCTTTGCCATTGTCACACTTACGTGGTTATGATAATTTGGTTTATTTTATATCTTAGACCTTTGTGAGTTTCATAATGGAAATGATGATGCAGCTTTAACATTTCAAACTGGGTTCAATTCAAATGTGTGAGCAGCAGGATTCTAATAACAGTAGAGAGAGTAATTTTAGGAATAAGTTTAGGCACTTGCCTTGCAGCAGACCATAACCAATGCCCATAAACTAGCTATAAAAAGAAAACTGAGTCAAAAATATATTTGACCACAGATCTCCATAATGGTTTCCTAAATAGTCCTCATAAATATAATTTTAGAGACAGATGCAACAAGGGGTGAGGGGTGCTGTGAGGATAAATCCTAAATTAACACCATGACTTAAAGTACCACAAACATTTTCAGAGGGTGGAAACAGATGTGACAGTACTGTGGCAGCAACCCAGCCCAGGTCAGGATGGGAAACCGTGGCGGACACGTTCTGGACTGGGTCAGGCTGCTCACCACACACCCCTGTATCCAGGTCATCAGGGAGAGTGGGGAGATGCAGGAACGTGCAGTGAGCCCCGCCCCCATGCTGCGCCCAGCACCCTACCCCCACCGTAATAGGCAGCATGGCAGCCCTGATATGGAGCAGCTCATAGTGGGCCACTCTGCATGTAATAGCCTGCTGCTGTGACCTGCTTTGCCCGGATTGGGCAGAGCCTCACCTGGGCTGTGACATGGAGTTAATCTGGAGGATAGAGCCCGGGCTAGACTCTGACATGGCCCGGGACAATCCTGGGTCAACATCTGGCAGCCCTTGAACAGACGTGCTGGTGACTCGTGGGCCAAAGCATGGAAAAGTGGGCCACAGTGGGTCACAGTCACATCAGTTTTTACCCAGAAGGAAAAGAGGAATCATAGCTTTCAACCTCTCAAACAGCTAGCAGGAACATTTTCAAAGCAGTGCTTGCGGATTTAGCTGAGCAACTCTCATTGACTTTAAATGGAAGTCACATGGCGAAATTTCTAGGTGCAGCTTTGAAAATCTACCCCCTAGTGTGCTTCAGTAATTACCTGCAAATGTGAAGAAGAGGACCAAAATTCATAGCATTTTGCTTCATCTGTTCCAGCGCCTGTATTTAGGCACATAATCATTGTTAATTTTTGAAATGAGAAAATTCAGTAAGTGATTACAATCTGTAACCAGGCCTACCTAATTAATTACATGTCATTTTCTTATTTCCCAATCATCTCAGCTCAGTTTCCTGCACTCTTCCCTGAGTGCTACTCCTTCTGTTCTTTTTCCTTCAGGCTTCCATTAAACCAGCACAGGGAAATAACTGAGCCCTAGACAAAACTTCCTAGAGGCTAGCATAGTCATCATAAATCTATTGTCCTTTCCAGGCTGATATCTCTAACTTTCAGGACATTGATATTCCTATCCAATAAGACTCTTACAGATGTAAAATGAATTATTGTAATGGCTGGCTGACACAAATATGGGATCAGGGTAGGGGCACCACTTATAGCAGGCCAGCCACAACGTCATTGTTTTACTGGCATCAGCTTGTTCCTCCCACTACTGAAATATTAATAGCAGGCCAGCCAACATCCAAAAAGTGCCTTCAAAAATGAGTTACCGGAGTTGGCATGTTAAAATCAGGCATCCATACCAGATCAATTGTACATAGGGTGACAAAGAAGATGTGGGTGGATACCACTCTAAAAAATTACTTTAAAGGTAATTTTCAAGGTCACATATCACTGCATGGCATGGGTAAGGCTACTTTCTGGGAAATTGTTGCAGCTCTGAAAGTAATGCACCGATCTGGACATATTTAAAATGAGTTGACTACCAAATATGTAATAGGCTTGAAATAGCTGTGTGGGATGGTCAAAATAGTATTGCAGTCTGAAGCAGTGCTTTTGCCATAATTTCTGGTATTTTTGTTGCTCGAGCCCTTATAGCAAGGAATTCACCTGTTTAAGATAGACTTCCACTGCTACTATATGTTTGGTAGCACAGCTCCTAACGTTCAATTTGGTGTGTAGTATGTCCAAATCAGTTTATTACTTTCAGAGCTGCAGCAATTTCCCCTAAAGTAGCCTTACCCATGCTAAAACTTAGTAAGTGCTCCAAGAACTCTGTGCTTGAGGGTTCAAAGACCCTCCTGACAGTGTGGATGCAGGCATAACAGAACAAGCACAATTGAGGTCCATGACAGGCAAGGCAAGGGGCAAGATTAAAGGAACCAGCAGCAACAGGCCAGACAAGGAAGCATATGTGATCATGTAGCCAATGGTGGCCAATCAGCTACTTGCTTATTGTCATCTTGACTTTCTTGGCTAAGGAGCTAGGTTCATTTTACTTCAGCCTGTCTCTGTCAACCTGTGGATAAGGAGTTTAGATTTTCCATTTACAATTACTGTGGGTCTGAATTTGAGACCCATGGTCTGACAAAGATAGAGGAGACGTCCCTTTGCTTTGCCCTCTCGCCTACCCCTATTCTCACATCCCCCATTCCACTTTCTGTTTCTTACTTTCCTCACCCCTCCACCTAAATCCAATTTCATAGGCCAGTAACTCAGTCAGAGATGAACTCAGATCTGATTACATTAGTGTTACAAACCTACATTCAGAGGGTAGTGTGAAATCTTTACCACACTGGGTGTAAACAAACAGCCACAGTGGCAGTCTGCCCCCCCCCCCTTCGAGCTGCTCCAGGAGTGCGCTTGTCAGTAGGAGGAGGTAGGAAGGAGAAGAACCGCCACCCACACACGCTTCTAGCACACCAGGAAGCTCTGGTCACGCGCTGCGGAGGAAGGAAGCCCATCAGGATAGTATGTGGGTCCGTCTGTGTGCTCATGCACCAGGAATAAGGACGCCTATCATCATAGGGCGCCGAGTTGAACTGCGGGGAAGGGAGCTCAGCTCACTCTCTCGGTTCTCACACACGGAAGGGGAGGCGAGGAAGGTCTGTGAGGGAGGTGCAGGTTCCACAGGGAAGGAGACCAGGTTCAGAGGGGAGAGGCTTCCGGGGCTTACACACTTGGGGGAAAAGGAGAGGTATGGACCCCAGGGGGGAGGGAGGGGTAGCACCCACACGAGCCCGCAGGCTCCCTCAATCACCCACTCACCAGAAGGAGTCACAGGAGGCAGGGAATCCACGCAAGAAACAAACACTGGGCGCTCACAGATACACAAAGGAACGAGGGTCCGGATAGGTCAGGGGGCTGGGAAGAACAACACATGCTAGGGATCCAAAGTTAAAGCAGTCACAAACACAGACACTTATCTCTCAAGGGGGCCAGTCTCTCCAGGCATTCTTGCTCTGTTCGCCGGCACTGCTTGTTCTCCAGCGCCAGCATTTAAAGTACTAACTCTGCCCCCCATGCGTGCCTGTAGGCAGGTGGAGCGCCACAAAAGGAGGCGGGGCTCCGTGACGTCCTGGGAGACTCTAGGGCCACCCGCCATGTTTACCTCATTCTCGGCATCCCCAGAGGGGGGTGGCTGCGTCGGCATCACTTCAGCCTCCATGGAGGTAAGGGGGGTGGGGCCTCTTAGTGTCCGAGACAGCCGCCGGGCTGAGAAGTGGCCGCGGCGGCTGACAGCACCCCGTATGTCTGTCTATGTGGTTCCCCCCCACACACCATAGAGCTGTGGACAATTGCCCAATGTTGTAGGCTGGCACCCGCAAGTCTAGGTATCTTGTAGACAGAAGCGGGACTGGACACTCCCAGAGCTGCTCTGGGGTGCACCACCCCAGCGTCCACCTGCATCCAGCCTTGCCTGGATCTGTTTTCAATGGACCTGGCAGCTGTCACAACCCACAGTCCCCCCATGCAGTGCCCTCCTGACAACCCCATAGAGTTTCGGGGAGATCGCCCGATGCTCTGGACTGCCGTCCAATCATCCATATCTCCATGATGTTGCCTGGGGCAACCCCCAGCCGAGATCAGAACTGCAGAAGCCACCCGTCAAGTAGACAGACCACAGCTCCACCTCAGGCCGGTGCCCCAGGTTTGGCTGGTCCGCTTTGCTGGCAGTGCTCCAGGATGTTCCAGAGTGCTGCCAGCAAGACCACCCCAGAAGCAGGGACAGCCTTCTCCAGCTACACATCTGATGACACACTTTTAGATGGACAGGCCACCTGGGGGTGGAGCGGAGCAGAGACGGGGTTGCTGTTTTTCTGAAAACATTCGCTATGGTGCTTTCAAGGGCAACTACCAGCTCGGCACCAAGCAGAAGTAGGGACGGCCCTAGGCATGTGCCACATGTGCAGTTGCACATGGCCCTTTGCCAGTGGGGGCCCTGCTCCTGTGGGCAGCAGTCCTGGCCCCTTATTTAAATTATGCAAATTAGACCCCCTCACCAAGACTTTGCACATGGCCCCGCATGGCCCTACAAATCCTGGGGCCAGCCCTGAAATGAAGAGTACCTTTTCTAGGTCTACTATATGTTTTTTGAGATGGGGTGACCAGAAGAACTGCACAAAATATTCAAGGTGCAGTCATACCATACGTTTATATAGAGGCATTACATTATTTTCAGTTTTTTCTATCCCTTTCTGAGTAATTCCTAATGTCCTGCTTACTTTTTTGGCTGCCACCACGCATTGTGCTGATGATTTCAACGTATTGTCCACAGTGACACGAAGTTTCTTTCCCTGAGTGGTAACTCCTAATTTAGAACACAGCATTGTGTACATATAGTTTGGATTACTTGCCAATAATCCGTCAACAACACAGGTTCCAGTACAAATTCCTGGGGCACCCCCACTAGTTTCTTTTCCCCATTGGGAAAACTGATCATTTAGTTCTACTACGCTTTGCTTCCTATCCTTTAACCAGTTACCATTCCATGATAGGATACTGCCTCCTATCCCCATACTATTTAATTTTGTCAAGAGTCTCTTGAGAGGAACCTTATCAAATGCCTTCTGAAAATCCAGATACACTATATTGACCGGCTCACCCTTATGCACATACTTATTTACACCCTCAAAAAATTTGAATAGATTAGTGAGGCATGACTTCCCATCGCAAAATCCATGTTGACTCTTCACTATTATGCTTTGTTTGTCAATATGCTCAGTAATTCTGTTCTTAACTACTGTTTCCACCAGTTTTCCTGGCATCAACATTAAGCTCACCACTCTGTAGTTTCTAGGATCATCTCTGGAACCCTTTTTAAATATCAGCATTTCATTCCTCAGATACCCTCCAATCCTGAGGTACAAGGGCACATTTTTGCGATAGGTTCCAACTTAACCAATAGTAGGACTGCAATTTCATACTGTAGTTCATTCAGAATTCTGGGTGTATATCATCTGGTCCTGGTGAATTGTTACTATTTAGTAGGGGTGGGACCCCGGGCCCATTACCGGATACCGGATTTACCGGTTCTCAAAGAGCCGGATTCCTGGATTAAATCCAGTATACCGGTACCAGTTTTATTTCATTGATTTCAATGGGGCACTGTGTCCCCATTGAAATCAATGAAATAAATTAATTCCTCCCCCCTCCCCCTCCCAGGCTGCGCGGGTGGAAGGGGGGACACCCCCCACCCACCCTGCCCAGCCTGGATTTTTGTTTAAAAAAAGAGCCCACCCCCCCGCACCAGCGGCCGCGGCGTCCCCGC
>QEPC01005382.1:513664-524590 GCA_003113815.1 Sphenodon punctatus | reverse complement strand
GCCGCGGCCGCTGGTGCTGGGGGGTGGGCTCTTTTTTTAAACAAAAATCCAGGCTGGGCAGGGTGGGTGGGGGGTGTCCCCCCTTCCACCCGCGCAGCCTGGACTCAGGGAGGTTTGTGTTTTTTTTACTTTTTTGGTGGGGCTTTTTTACATTGCAGCCATTTTTAAATGGCTGCAATGTAAAAAAATCCGGTACCCGGAATCCGGTAACCGGACCGGATTTACCGGGTCGAATCCGATAATGCCGGTACGCCCAGTACCGGCATTATCGGATTCCGGATTTACCAGTTTTCCCACCCCTACTATTTAGCTTGTCAATTTGTTCTCTAAAATCTCTTCCATAGTCATGTTGATTTGAGACAATTCTTCTGATTCATCACCTACAAAAAATAGTGCCCCATGTCATCTCATGCCCCAATTGACACTCTAGCAGACTTCTTGCTTCTGATGCACTTGAAAAAGTTTGTATTATTAGTTTTTGGATCGTTAGCAAATTGCTCTTCAAATTCCCTCTTGGCCTGCTTTATTAATGTTTTACTTCTAATTTAGCAATGCATATGATCTATGTTGTTTCCTATTTTCTTCATTAGGACCAGCTTTCCATTTTTAAGGGACACCTTTTTGGGGGCTCTAATAGCCTTCTTCATCTCACCACTTAGCCACACAGGCAGCTGTTTGATTCTCTTGCTCCCTTTTTTATTTGTGGAATACTTTTAATCTGGGCTTCTAAGATGGTCTTTTAAAATAGACTCCATGTTTCTTGCAGACATTAAATCCTTGCAACTGCTAATTTTCGTTTCCCTCTAACTAGTTTCCTCATTTTTGCATAGTTCCCCTTTATAAAGTTGAAGGAATGTTACTGAGGTAGTTTTAGTTACCATTTTCCCTCCTGTAAGTATGTCAACTTTGGTTGTTATGCTCACTATTGCCAAGCAGCTTCTTCACTGGGTGCACCAAGTGCTGTGCTCCACTTAGGACTAAACCCAAAGTAGTTTTCCCCCCTCTGGTTCCATGACCAGCTGCTCCAAGAAGCAGTCATTTATGGCATCTAGAAATTTTACCTCCACATCATGCTCCTTAGAGACATTTACCCAATTAATATTAGGGTAATTGAAATATCCCATTATTATTGTATTTCCAACGTTAGTAGCCTGTCTAATTTCTTAGGGCAGAAACAAGTAGAACAATAAGTATTTCTGAGTCGTCGAGGATCAGGCTTGAATTTCCGGCAGCTACTTGGTCCTTGGTATGCTGGCACTACTGTGGTAATATCAGTTGGTTGTTTGCCACATTTGAGCCAATCACAGTGCAAGACAGCACATCCATAACTTCCTCTACTACTACTCTCAGTGGGGGAGGGGGTCACACAGCCCAGGTGAGAGAGCAATCCATTTTCCAGCACCCATGCCCCAAAAGGCACATGGCTGCATCTCCAGCCAGATCCAAACAATGAGCAAGCAATCCAGAGAGACAAAAAATAAACTGCAAGGAATTCAGGAGGGGGGAGGGTGTCACACAGCACAGGATAGAGAGAACAACTCCAATCCAGTTTGCCTCCGTGATTTTGCATGGGACATGTGGACACACTTAACAGTCAGCAAAGCAGCATCCACTGTAAAGTCACCAAAAAAAGGTGAATATGCAACCCATGACTATTATTTTCCCCTAGCAACCAATCAAAAACATGTCTTGAACCTGTCATCTTCCAATAAAACTTGTCACCTTGTCCAATCAAGTGTCCCTTTGACCCTCTTGGGTGTCCTCCTTCTGACCACATAAGGGAGAAACAATGATCTGAATTTTGCAGGAATATGTGCTCATGGGAAGATAGGGTGCCCGGCAGAGGTCCAGCGTGGGATCAGGTAAACGTTACTCGATCGAGATTCAAGATGTTACTGATAACCGTGCTGACTACTCAGGTTCTCGGTACTATGAACTGAGTAAAACCAAGTACTGAGTTTCAGCCCTAATTTTGATTAGCATTTCTAGTCAGTATCAATCACTGTCCTGATCAGGGGGTCGATAGTATAGTCCCTGTCTTGCATTGACTTTATATCCACACACAGAGATTCCAGAGTACTTTGAGCTTCTTCCTATATAGCATATATCACCAGCTTTCTTATACTTAGTCAAAAGCTTCCTAAAAGGACAATGGACTAGTCCTTGCCACTATACTTTCAGTGGATAGTACTTTATTCCGGTAAAGTTAATCCATTTCTTTGGAGTTGCTCACAGAGGAAGATAGTGGTACAGCTGAACCTGAATAACCAAAACATTTTCTGATGCAGAGTATGCACTCTCATACAGCCAGTACAGAGACTGTTGACTACAAAGTGGAAAGCATGTTCAGACTTGTTGACCTTAAATAATTTTTAAAGCCCGTTAAGAGTAGGAAAACAGAAAAAAAATTATTAATGGCCTTTTCACTTAAGCAAGACAGCTGAATTGAAACAATTCCTAAATGTGAGAGGATAGAGAGATAAAAGCAAGCTTTCCTTTACAACAGCTATCAAGAAAGTGCTATGGTCAAAAGATCAGTAAAAAGAACAAATTGAAAGTATATGCTCCACACACCCCCTCTCACTGTTTGAGACCAAAAGGAGGAAAATATATAAAAGAGATATAGGGTGATTTCAGACGTGACGGGCGCCCAGTTCACCACAGTGGATTCCCGGTGGGGGTGAACCGAACAACCACCCCCCGGGGCAAATAAAAGCCCCGAACAGACGTGATGGGACCGGGACCACGGCAGGGAATCGGGCCGTCAGATCCTGGGCTGGGGCAACGCAACAGATGTGACATCGATTCCCGGCCGCGGTCAAAACACCCAGAAACCACCGGGCAGGGGCGGGACACAGACATGGCCGCCTCAGGACCAAGGCACAATGGGGGCCCACAATGCACAGCGAGCCGGCCAGGAACAGTCCAGGAGGCACACGTAGACCCCACACCCAGAGAGGGGCCGCTGGAGGGCGGGCAGGAGAGCCGGTGCAGCGCTGCACATCCAAGGATGCACACACACACCCGGAGGAAGGAGCGAGGGGCAGTCCTGGGGCCCCAGAACCCCGAGGTCACACAGGCACCCAAGGGGGGGGGCAGCAGGTGGCAGCGCTGGTGGGTGGGAACAGTCCACTGGACACATTAGGGTCAGCGAGACCATGCAGAGCACCAGACCCAGGCACCAGGAAAGGCAACCATGGAGTGGAACTCCAGGTGTGGAGGCAGACTGGGGGAGGGGCCCGGAGTGGGCCCAGAGTCACAGGCAGGGGCAGCAGCACCC
The DNA here is from genome assembly GCA_003113815.1 of Sphenodon punctatus. NCBI lineage: Eukaryota > Metazoa > Chordata > Lepidosauria > Sphenodontia > Sphenodontidae > Sphenodon > Sphenodon punctatus. The sequence goes on along the minus strand of QEPC01005382.1, from coordinate 521,310 downwards.
CGGGAAGCAGGCAGCACAACAGCACAGCAGAGACATTAGGGAGGGAGCAGGCAGCAGAGACCGGAACCCGGGCAGGGGAGGGAGCCCACATGGGGGCAGGCAACTGGGGGGCCAGGGGGCACACCGGGACTCACAGCCAGCTGCTGGGGGCCACCACGGGCCCAGGGACCGGGTGCCCCACCCGGTGAACCAGGTGGGGCCAATGGACCATGCCCCGGTGGTACCCCAACAAGGACATGTGGTGGGCGATCAGGTAGTAGGCCTCGAAGGGATCCTGCATGGACAACCCCAACTGCACATCCGAACGGGACCACATGCCTGACAGCACTGACAGCTCCATCGTGGTAGGCTCTGACACACAGCAGTCAGCAGCAGGGGGCCACGAAAGCTGTCCCAGCTCCAACAGCCCCACAGGAGTCCCACAGGAGCGCTGGTACCCACGGGCCCCGTGAACACAGCCAAAGTAGGACACGGCCAAGGCAGGGCCACCCTCAGCAAGGCAGATCATGTAGGCGGCCAGGCTGCACACAGACAGTGCAGACACGGTCTCAGCTGTGGACCAGGCCACATGAGAGCACCTCATCTCCAGGATGCACCCATCAGGGAAGGGAACCAGCCCCAGAGTCTCCGCATGCAGCCGGCAATCACGAGCGCTCGCCTCATAGCTGAAGTAGCGAAGGCCAGCACTCAGGCTTGAATAAGCACCTGAATGGCTGTCTGGGCAGCCCAGGAGCAGCTGCATGGCTGGGGTGTGCCACAGGTCACACAGGGACATGGTCTCACGGAAGGTCCAGCTATGGGGCGCCCCATGGGGGCCTGGAAGCGGGAGCCCGGTGGATGCACAACCAGTCATGGCCCAGCTAGACAGGGAGAATAACACCATGGACAGGGGGGCACACATGGCTGGGGGCTGGGTCCCGGTCCACCTGGCCATCAGAGGACCATCATAAATGTCCCCCAACCCCCGGGGGCCCCACCACCATGGAGCGGGACATGGCAGCCACCTACTAGATGTTCCTCGTGCTCGCAGCCGAGTGGTACTGTGACTACACTGAGCAGCTGCGTCTCTTTACCGCAGAGCTGCAGCTGAGCGCCTGCCTGCGGGTTACCCTGGCCTGGAGGGCTGCAAGGGCCCGCAGGGCCCACCATGGCCACAGGAAAGCCCTCGCCCGGCTCAGGGCACAGAAGCTCTCCGGGGCAGACTGGCAGGCTGTGAGCTGGGGCCAAACCTGGCCCGCAGTGCTCTGCGAGGTGGCCAGGTGCCTCCAGTGGGGGAGGGAGACCATGCACTGGGCATCCCTGCTCGCTATGCCCATTGACAGGTGGATATGGGTCAGTGAGCGGGCACAGGGTTGGTGGACCAGGGCGCTGGCCCAGTGGGACGAGGCAGCCTGGAGGGCCCACTTTAGGATGGACAAGCTCACCCTGCTCTGGCTCATTGAGCTCCTTATGCCCTGGCTGGAGCAACAGCACACCCCCATGAGGACCCCCATCCCCATAGTCTAGCGGGTGGCAATAGGGGTCTGGACCCTAGCAATGCCTGGCTCCTGCCAGTCCATCTCCCAGAACTTCGGGGTAGGCCTGAGCACCGTTACCTGTATCCTCCGGGATGTGTGCGAGGTTGTGGAGGGTGTTCTCCTGGACAGAACGATTCAGCTGGTGGACCAGGGGGCCATGATGGCAGGATTCACGGCCAGAGGCTTCCCCAACTGCATGGGAGCCATGGACGGCACCCACATAGAGATCCTCCGCCCTTCCACTGGGGAGGCTGTAGAGTATGTGAACAGGCACAGGTATCACTCCCTGCAGCTGCAGGCGGTTGTGGATCACCGGGGCCGGTTCATTGACATCTTCACGGGCAACTCTGGCCACAGTCATGACACCTGGATCATGACCATCTCCCCCTTCTATGCCCGGATGTTCCGGGGGGACTTCGCTGACATGGGGATGACCTGGATTGAGGGGGTACCAATGCCCCCCTGTATCCTGGGCGACCCTGCCTATCCCCTCACCCGGTAGTTACTGAAGGTCTACCCAGTTGCATGCACCCCTGTGGAAGTGCTATACAATACCGGCCTGTGCTCCAGCAGGACCGTGGTGGAGCGAGCCTTTGGGACCCTCAAGCAGTGCTGGAGGAGCCTCGCTGGCTGGCTAGACTACACCATGGAGACCTTGGCCCTGGTGATCGGTGCCTGCTGTGTGCTCCACAACGTGTGCGAGACCGAGGGGGCAGCCCTGGAATACCCCGAACCCAACCGGGCCCCAGGCCCGGTGCCCCTGTACGTGAACTCCGAGAACCCCAGGGAGTACCGTTATGCCAAGCGCATCCGGGACGCCCTGGCGAGGCATATCAGCCAGGAGGCCGAGGTGTTAGGGCTGCCCCTCCCCAGCCCACCCCCGGGGGTTCCCTGGGCCAGCCCCTGCATGGGGGGGTTGCCCCCCCTGTCACCCACATATGGACCCGGGAGGCAATATGGTGCAAACACACTTTATTTCACCCGAGTGTACATGTGCACCCGACCCCACTCCCTCCATCCCAGTTGTGCCCTGCCCCTATAGTGCCCCCCTCCCACTGCCCTCCCCCTCCCACCCCATCCACCCCATCCCCCACGTTTCCTGGGATGGTCCCGTGAGCGCCCGGTGTTGGTCATGGAGCCCTGTGAGCTCCCCTACCCCCGCTGTCCATGTTCCCAGCAGTGTCCTGGACCGCCTCCTAGTCCGGCAGGGGGGCGGTGGTTGGAGGGAGGACAGGGACTGGACACGGGGTGCCCCCCTTAGTGGTTTCACCCTCCAGAGGGCAGGGGGGACCGGGAGGCGGATGCGTGGCCCCTGAGGGTGTGGGGGCATCTGGGGCAGCAGGGCAGGGGATGCCGAGGGGCCTGGCATGGGGACCTGGGCAGGCAGGGTGTCTGGAGGGTGGCTGCCATCACATAGGCACACATGGTGCCCCTGAGCAGGAGCATGGAGGTCCCAATATCATGGGACCTGTCCATTTTGGCAGAGTGCTCCTGCACCATGCCTGTGATGGCCTGCTCCAGCCAGCTGAGCGCTTCCACCAGCCTGCTGTGCTCCTGGCGCTCCCGCCTCCGCTCCAGGTGCACCTCAGTCTGGAGTCTCATGTCCCGCATCTCCGCCCGCTCCAGGGACTGCTCGATGGCCGCCTCCACCCGGTCCATGGCCGCTATCATCCTCTCCCCCTGTTCCGCCGAGGTCCGGATGATATCCTCTGCCTGGTCCTCCCTCTGCCGGAGGACCTGTGCCCGGTGCTCCCTCATGCTCTGTGCTGGGGGCACAGGCCCTGGTGACGCTGGCTGCCAGGGTTGCCTTGTGGGTACAGGAGGGTGAGTCTGATGCTGCCCTGGGCACCTGCCCCCAGCCCAGGATGGGGCAGGGGCCCCGAGGGCCCCCAGGCATGTCACCCAGCCCCTTCCCACCCCCTCCCTGGCCTCTCCCACCCCTCCAACTGTCCGGAACCCCCCTCTCTGCACCCCTGAGGGCCCTCCCACCCGGACCACATGCCTCACCTGGTTCCTCTGCCTGCTGGCCGGGATCCTCGGCACCTGCCTGCTCACCCGCCTGGGTCTTGTGCGAGGGTGTTCCATGCCCTGTGGGCGAAGAGGGGGGGTTGTTGGTGTAGGGTTGCGTGGTTGGGTGACCGCGTCCCGGGCCCCCTTCCCACCTTGCCTTTGGGGGGCTGGGGCTGGCCTATCCATCCTCCCCCTCATCCCCTGCCCCCTGTGGGCCCAGTCCCTCTCCCCTCCGGGTTGCCCGCTTACCCTCAATGTCAGTCTCAGATCCTTCTGCGGATGGCCCCTCGATGTGGGAGTGCTCCCCATGGGACCACTGGCTGAGGGTGATGAGGCTGCCGGCCTTGGACTCCGCTTGCCCAGCCTGGGGGTGGGTGCTCTCTGGGCTGCTGTCCAGGGGGGGGCCTGCAGGGGCCGGAGGTCCCGGGCATTCCTCCTGGGGGTCTGGGGCCCTGGAGCTTGTGTCTACCAGGGGGGCGGCGAGGGGCAAGGGTACCTCAGACCTTCCCTGTCCTGGACCACTGCACTCCCCACGAGCTGTGGGGCGACTATTGATCCCTTCATGTGGAGTATTCAGTCCAGGGCATTGTAGAAGGGGGCGGTCTGGGCTCTGTGTCCGGACCACCTACTGTTGTCCCTGATGGCCTTGTACCCCCTCTTTAGCTCCTTGGCATTGGCGTGGCACTGTGCCATGGTATGATGGTGTCCCGCCACCTCCATGTCCCCCCTATGTCCTGGTAGACATGCTCGTTGCGCTGGTTGAGCACGAGCTTCAACTGGTACTCCAGGGTCCCCCAGATCCATATGAAATTCCGGGTCTCCTGCAGCCCCACTGGCCCCCTCTTTGGTAGGGCTTCCTCCCTCATCTCCCCGGTGGGTCCTCCTCCTCTGCCTGGGCTGGGCCGGTGTCCTCCGGGGGCTCATCCACCCGGGCCCTTTTCTGTGTCTGTGGGACGCAGGGGGTGGGGGGGTTACAGTTGGGTGAGGTTCTGGCCCTTCTCGTGGGGTGCCCCCTTTCCCCTCCTCCCTGCCGGGAGCCTGGACTGACCCTGTGCCCCCCCTTTGTGCCCCTGGGCCCCCTGTTCCCCTCCCCTTGTTTCCCCTTACCTGTTTCTGGGGTGCCTCCTCCCACGGTCCGGCTGCTGTCCCTGGGGCGTCCTGTCCCGGCTGCAGCGGGTGTTGTCCCTCCCCCTCGTCCATCCTCAGCATGACCCCCGCCTCCCCCTCCCCCACCTGTGCTCCCTCCACTGCTGCCACTGCCTCCTCCTCCTCCTCCACCCTCGCTTTCTCTCCCACTGCTCTCTTCCACCTCCCTCCTCGCTCCATCCCGCCACACTTCCCTGCTGCAGGTTTTCCTTTAAATCTCCCTCCGGTGACTGCTGGTTGCCTGGCAGTGACGCTGCGTGCTTTGTACCCAGGTGGGGATCATTTTCTTTGGTTCTGGCCGGTGATTGCCGTCCAGACATTAGTTTTTGTTGTTTCCCGGTGGGAATCTCTTTGACCACACTTCCGGAGATTTTCCAGCAGGGAGCCACGGAAGCGTGGTTGGAATTGACCCCATGTGGGTATTGGCCATGGTGAATATCTGGCAGCCGCCGAACAGACGTTCAGGGCGCTTTGGCCCCGCCGCGGGATTGAGCATGGTTCACTGTGGTTGAGCGTGATCTCATAACGTCTGAAAATACCCATAGGAAAGAGTGGATGATTGTTCACATAGGAATTCACTTTCTGCACAAGCCTCTAATCCAATCTGTTTTAATATACAGTCTTTAAATGGCTGATCATGAGCAGGCAGCTGAGACCTCATGCATGACTATATTTCCCACTCACTTGATTGAAAAAAAAAATGTAGCCAGTGCAAGTACTCAAGATTTAAAATCTTCTGCCACAAAATCATTTCCATATGCAAAATTATTCTGCTCCTTTTTAGAGACTGTCACTAAAATTCTCCAAGTCATTGTCTGTTGTTTGTACCTGCATTTTATGTTTCAAACTGTTAAAAGGTTCAAACTAATGTCACTTTTTTCTTATTTTCAGAGACAAAGAACATAAGGAACAAAATTATCATTTGAAAAATAAATTAGACTTTTTGAAATGTAATACATACAAATTTTCCAGGAAAAGAGCCAGAATCTCTGATTAAAAACAAAGGAATTTGAAGTCCCCTCCACTCCCATTTTGTATTTCAAAGACAATAAATGCAGTTTGGGATGTAAAAATACTTTTTACACCAAAAACATAAGCACACATGACCAACTGCCCATCCAGCTCAGCATCCTGTCTCCGACAGTGGTCACCTTTGGTTGCTTCAATACACAGCAGGCAATAATGAAGAGACACATTTCCTGCTACACACTCCCATTTCCTGACAGTCACTGGTTACATTTCCTGTCCAACTTAACTAATAGCCATTTATGGACTTATCCTCTAACATCTTATCTATACTTTTAAAACTCGGTCATAAAATCCTCCGGCAATAAGTCCCACAAGCTAATTGTATGTTGACTGAAAAAGTATTTCTTCTGTTTTAAATCTGCTGCCAGCTAGTTTCATAGAATGTCCCCTTGTTCTAATATTACTGGAGAGGGTAAACAGCTTCATATTTACTATTCCACACCACTCATAATTTTGTATGCTTTTATCATGTTCTCTCATTTATCTATTTTCCAAGCTGAAGGACTCTAACTTGTAGAGCCTCTCCTTGTTCGGAAGCTATTCCAATACCTTTGATCATTTTTGTTGCTCTTTTTCTATCCTTTTCCAGTTCTGCTAAATCTTTTTTGAGATGAAGTGACCAAAACTGCACACAATAATTGAGGTGTGGTTGCACGACTGATTTATATAGCACTGGTATGATTTTTTGTTTTGTTTTATTTTTTCCAATTTCCTAATAATTTCCGATATTATGTTTATCTTTTTGACTACAGCTATATATTGGGCTGGTATTTTCAAAGAACATGATGACGGTCCTTTTCCTGAATGTAATTTGGAACCCAGCATTGTGTACACAATTAGGATTACTTTACTTTGCATTTGTCAACATAGAATTTCATTTGGCATTTTATAGCCCAGTCATGCAAGATCGTTCTGTAACTTCTGACAGTGCACCTTGGTCTTAACTATTTTGAATAATTTTGTGTTATCTGAAAATTTGGTCACCTCACTCTTTACCACCTTTTCCAGACCATTAATGAATATATCATGCAACACCAGCCTGACTAAAGACTCCTGGGGCACTCTGCTGTTGACTTCTCTTCATCATGAAACTGACCAATTAGTTCTACGCTTTGTTTCCTATTCTTTAAGAAGTTACTGATCCATGACAGGACTCTTCATCTTATCCCATTACTACTTAGTTTTCTCAAGATTCTATCATGGGTAGAGCTGCAGGAGTTACACACCCAATGGTCACCTGATGAGGTACCCAGCTCCCCATTGGGTCCTGGTAAGGCTGTAGCGAAATTCCACAGCGGCAGCAAATACTGACAGAAACCCCTCTTCCGCGCATCGTGGCATGGTTCAGTAGACACAGCTTTCTGAGGCCGCGGGAACGGCTTTCCGCTAATGGTGCCGTGGTATTTCAGCCACACAACGGAAAGCGACAGCTCTGCGGATTTGAAGAGGACGCGGCACCAACTCCTCTTTCCATTGATCACGTCATTGCAACATGTTTCCGCTGCCCTGAAATACTCAGTACCGCGATACCTGGCGCAATGAGATCAAACTCTCAGACCCGTGTTGACAGACACCCGCCTGGCCAATTTTATTGGCTAATTCTTTCTCAGAGACACATGTCCTGCCTTCACCATTCAGTATAAATAGGTCTGTTTGTCACTTTATTCTCTCTCTTGATCCCAAATCGCAGTGAGTGAGTGACTGTCGAGCTGCACCAGGTGTCTGTGTTGGTAAACACACTCTGATTTGCTGCACTCCATGACAAAACACCGCATTGCGACTTGAGGAGAGAGAGTCCTATTCCCTTACTTCCTTCATCAGCACATCATCGAACGTAAAGAAGCTTTTGTGTAAGTGCTTGAACTTTTCATTTTTCTTGTTAATGTTATCCAGCAAAAGTGAACTTTTTATTTTTATTATTAATGTTTTTGTTACAAATGTACA
>QEPC01005382.1:466058-501804 GCA_003113815.1 Sphenodon punctatus | reverse complement strand
TGTCCTTTGTTAACTACACAATCCATATACAAAGGCTCTTATAAATTATAAGATTAAAATGCTATTTCCTCCCAGTCCCTCCCTAACGTTTCTGCAATTGAGATAGATGCAGATGCAGTTAGTGCAGTAAGGGTTTTTTCTGACATGACACTAACCTCAGTTTAACCACAATCAAACATTTCAAACCATGTACCAACAAGTACATGGCAAGTTGGATTGAATTTAAACACTCTCGGGCGGCGGGAGGGAAGGGTATGGGAGTGGGAGGGCTTAGAGGGTGGTGGAGTAAAGTTCAGTTCATGTAACGTTCACTCCCGTCCCTCCAGTCCCAAGACTCCCAACCCAACCCTACTTTCTGCAGTTAGCTGTTTGGTATTAACTGTTAACATAATAAAGAGTTAGGCATGGCGGCCGGCGGTTCTGTGATATGCACTTGCAGATGAATGTCATGTATTCATGTTCATTTATTAAAACAATTAACAGGTGTGTTGTGACTGTGGATGGGTCAGTCAGTGAGTAAAAAAAGAAAGCGTCCCCCCACCCCCATCCAGGACTCGGCTGGCCAGGAGTGGACCCCCCTCTCCCTGTCTGTTGCTTGTTGCCACCCACCAGTGCGTCACACAGAACTCTGGTCGGTGTCATGGGGAGGGAAGGTGGGCTGGGCACGAAAGGACAAATGGGGACAGGGCAGTCAGTGATGGCATCGGCGACTGAGAGTGAGCGTAACGCTGGCGGCACAAGGGGTGCAACTGCATCATAGCACTCACGATTACTCATCGCGCTGTCTGGCTCGGCTACGCTACTCAGTCTTCGGTTAATGTAATAAATAAGCATATTTTTTGGAACACAAAGTGTGCCATACACAGCAATAATTTTATGATTATCAAAACAAACAATAACACTAATGTAAAAGTAAGAAAAAAAAATAAAGTTACACTGAACAGTGGGGATTTGAAACCGCAGAATGACAGCTACAAATTGTATAGCAATCTGGAACCTTAACAACTATGCCAACAGAGCTCTGCTGTTCAGCTACTTCTTCTAGACTGAGGAAGTGCGGAATGAGGATTGTAAGAAACTCTTCTGCATGGATCAACTTCAGTCCTTCAACTTTCTGAGCTGGTCATAACATGTAAAAATGACTCGGTCAGCCAATACACACAGGTCACTTTAAACTTCCAGCAGGAGTTTTGCTCAAAAAACTTTAGTTTGGAGGTCAATTTACGTTCACCGAAAAGATCAATTTGCCATTACATAAAAACACTGTTCCTTGAACCCACACACAGAACATGTGCATGCATGTATGTATTGAGAAGAATGGGCAGTGATTTCAGCACAGAGAGACACAACACCAGCAGTCAGCACAGCACAGCACACAGCAGACAGCACACACATGCACAGCAGTGCAGCAGCGCTAGTTCGCGGAACCGCGATAAGCGCTCATAACTGTGTCTCTCATATATTAAATTGGAGGACGGCGGAAAAAGATTGCTGATTGTATGCGATAACGGTGCCAATCGGAAAAACAGTGAAACACATAAATGCCGCATCTTCGGATTCTTGTAGCGGCAAATGCAAAATCACGGACATACCGGGCGGAATTCTGTGGGGAGCAAAGTTAGATGCCAAGGTTTAGGAACGGAATTGCGGCACGGTAAAAGCTCCTGCTGCATCAGCCCTAGTGCCCGGTGCCTGAAACTGTTGGTAATATTGGGGCACCCCAGGATGCTAATCTCAGCACCAGCTGACTCAACTCAGTGCCAGACTGCTCCTCCTCCGGTCCTGGTTGCTGCTCGCTGCTCCTCCACAGCCTTCACACTGTTTAAGCTGATCTGACTTCCCCATTTGTTTCCCCTTCCTTTGCAGGAGGACTCATATTAGGGGTTTGCATGGATCCTGCATGCACCCTCATTTTGGGTCCCTCTGGGAACAGGGGACCCATTAGGGGAGTGCACGTAGGTGGGAAGAGGCCTCTTCATCCCCCTCTCTCCCTGGTCAGAAAAATTCAAGCAAGGAAGTTCCCAGCTCATCTGAGGAGCTCGCAGGCCAGGGATGAGCAGTAAACAGCCACCGGACCAGACGAGCGGTGGCCTGGTGGTGAGGTGAATCAGCCTAGGGTAGGGATGAGCACAGTAACTCTCTTTTGTTTTTGTTATTAATTTTATTGTCATTATTAAAATGCCACTCATTTTTTTTTTTTGTCTTTGTTTCATTTTCGTTTTTACATTTTGATTTCCATTGGTTTAAATGGAAAACACATTTTCAGCTGTAACCCTTTTTTTTGCTATTCTATTTTGATGGAACCTGGCAGGGATTTACCCCCAATGGAGGGCGTTGTGGGTACCAAGCGTTGGAAAGATTGAATAAATGGATCCTATTTTATAAATAGTTGAAATTTGTTGTTTTACAAAAATCTGTGTACACATTCCTGACTTTGTGTCCCATTCAATTTGGATGCAGTTTGGCAAGACTATACCCCTCCCCAAGGTTACTACCTCTGACAAATTTCAGAAGGATTGAATAAAGGTTACTGATTTTCTAAGCAATTTATGTATAAATATATTTCTGACTCTAATGACTTTGTATTCCAGACAGTTTAGATGTAATTTGGAAGTTTTGTATCTCTGTCTTTCAGAAACATCTCTGCAAATATCACAAGGTTTTGCTAAAGGATCCCAATGTTATAAGCCTTCACAGCATCTGTAGAGAGTGAGTCTATGCCAGGGATTCTCTTATGTTTGTCACTGTGGTACAAAATGTGTTTGTGATGCCAATTGGCCAGCAGAAATGTCACCCATATATAATTCTGTGCTTTGACCACCCAACCCCTCTCCTTCACTTGTTACTGGGAAGTTGGAAGCATCTACTTAGGAAAGAGCCAATAAGAGATTCGCTTATGTCCTTTGTCACAGGGCTGCAGGAAGTGATTGTGATGACAATTGGACAGCCTGGATGTGTGTGAACCATGTCTCCTAATTTCTGAGTTGCTAGCCCCCTGCCTTATGCCTTGCTGCCTGAAGTCCCAGTTCTGTTCCTTCTATGCCCGTCTCGCAGCTTCCCAGGATTGGTCCTGGAAAGCTGGAAGCATGCAGTAAGAGACACCAATCACATCTCGGTCCCAGCCAGGGTGTCTTTTGAAATGTCAAGCCAATTGGCCAGAGGATATAAGTCTGTCATCTCTGCTATTTGGCACAATCTTGGCAACCCAGGTACGTGGGGGTGTCTGTCAACTTGCAGAGAATGCTCCAGGATTGGGGTAGGGGGATGTTGGGCCGCACCCCAGGTGTGTGGGGATTGGATTTATGTAGCTAGCTGAACTATTGAAGTAAGCTGTAGCATGTGCACGCGAACACACACACACACACAGCCTGCCAGCAAAATCTAAGAAAATGCTCTGACCAAAGACAGAACTAATCACAGACAAAGAGCCCAAAGAACAACAGCCTATATCTACCCTATATGCCCGACTTGAAGCCACCACCGATTGGTCCTGAAAAGGTGTAAGCATGCAGTAATTGGCCAGTTAATGTGTCTGTCAGTCTGTTGGGATTCTCTCCCTCCCTTCTACAACCCCCATCCCCCTGCCATACCTGTTTCTAAATGACACAGCATGTGCTATTTTTATTTACCTGAATGGGTCTTCAAGAGGAAAAGTTCAATTGCTTATAAGATTTGGACCTTTTATCAAATCATTATAAAATTTGACAGAGATGGTCCTGGAGGTATGAGATACAATCTTACCAAATTTCATGTACAATAGATGGAACAGAAAAATGTTACAGCCAGAAATGCATTTAGATTTAAAATGCTTATAACATCAGGATCCTTTATCCAATCCTTCTGAAAGTTGGCAGAGATAGTAACCTTGGGGAGGGGATATATTTCAATGTTTCATCCAAATCATATGGGAGACAAAGACATTGTAGCCAGGAATGTGTATGCAGATGTTTGTAAAATAAAAAATTTCAACTGCTTAATAAATCGGATCCCTTTATCCAATGTTTTCAATGTTTGTCACAAATAATGCCCTCCATCAGTGTTACAATTCTGTCATTTTTCATCCAAATCGAATTACAAACAAAAAAAGTTACAGCCAAAAATGTGTTTTTCCATGTTCCTGTTAACTAATAATAACAAAATAATTTGTTGTTATGTTCTTTAATTTTCGTTATTCAATAACAAAATTGAAAGAGCCCTCTTATAATAACAAAAATGAAATGCACACCCGCAGCCTGGGGAGCTGGGGACCCTGTCGGGTCACATTTACATTTGGGTACCAATTTGTCCCCGAACACAACTGGGGCAAGTTAGAAACCCCAGATTTGAAGGGTTGCCTGACTTTCTGGGTACCTGGTTGCAGCTCTACTCGTGAAGGACCTTGCCAAAAACCTTCTAAAAATCCAGAGATACTATATCAACTGAATCACCCATATTCAAGGTGTTGGCCTTTAAAGCCCTAAATGGCTTGGACCCCGCCTATCTGCAGGATTGCCTCACCCTCCAGGTCCTGAAGCCGCCCCTGCGGTCGGCTGGGGACACCCTCCTCAAGGTCCCCTGGGTTTCCCAGGTGTCCACTACGAGGAGAGCATTCTCCGTGGCTGCGCCATGACTGTGGAACTCCCTCTTGTCAGCTTGGCTGCTGGCCTCCCCTATTTCTGCAGACAATGTAAGACCTGGTTGTTCCGACAGGCCTTTCCTGAGGGAGATGGGGTAGTTGGGTTGGGTTAGGTTATGGGGGGGATGGGGTTTTATATTGTTTTTTAATTGAATTATTATTGTTTGTTTTAATGTTTTTAAATGTTTTTAATATGCTGTGACTGGCCTCCAGATGCCTGAGGCAGGTGGCGGCGGCATACATTTTTTAATATAAATACATTTTAATATATAAATAAATATCTACATGTTTCTTTTTTGGCACCCTCAAAAATTTTAATGTATTAGTGAGGCAAGACTTCCCTTTACAAGAATAATATTGGCTTCTCATGTTTGTCAATATTTCCAATAATTCCATTCTTTACAATGGTCTCCACCAATTTTCCCAATACTGACATCACATTCACTGATCTTTAGTTTGTAGGGTCACTGTTGGAGGCCTTTAAAAAAAAACTGACGTTACATTTGCTACCCACCAGTCATCAGATATAGAGGCAAATGTTAATGATAGGTTATTATCATAATTCTATGATTTTATATAGTATCTTCAGAACTCTTTCGTGAATGCCATCCAACCCTGGTGTCTTGTTAAGGTGAGGCCACATGTGACAGGGAGGGGAGGCTACCATGCCTTGGGTGGCCTTACTCCTCCCTGGGCAGCAGGGCCTTGTGATGCAGTGCATTGTGTGGCTGACAGCAGCCAGATGTTCCCCCTGCCATAGGGAGGGGTGGATAGCTGGCTGTTGCCCGATGCATCCTCAGAAAATGGAGTAAGGCTGCCCAAGGCGGGATACTTGTGTCAAGGGGCTGCACTTGCTCTGCCATGCAGGGAGCACCACTGCGAGACCATGAGCGGTGGACGCTGTTGTCCATCACACGTCGCCGTGTCATATCCCGAGGCAAGATCTCTGTTGGTCAGGGGAGGGAAGAGGGGGAGGGCCCGCTCATGTGGCTAATGCCACGGCCTACCCCGGTCAAGCAGGGAACTTCAAGAAGAGCAGCCTATGTTCCTTACATGGGGGCTGCTCATGTGCCCAGCTCCCTGCTCTTGTCCCACAGTGTGGCAGTGGTGATTGCTTGGCAGGGAGCCTCATGGGGATTGGGCCCTTGCTGCTCAGGGCCTCACCCTTACTGTTTAATTCATCTGATCTAAACCCACTTCTTGTGGTGATTTGGGACAATTCTTCAGATTCATCACCTACAAAGAATATTGACCTGATTGCTCCATACTAAGGAGGGTAAAGTTTAGATTCAAGGCCAGTGATTCCCAAACTTCTTGACTTTATAACTCTTTTGGAGACTTCAATATAATCCTATGACAACAGACACCAAGAAAGACATGCTTCTATATGACAGGTAATATCAAATATTAATTGTGATCATGATGCCATCCACAGATAGCATGACTCCATTATGCTACTGAAGGCCAAGAAACACAGGGCTCATGAGCAGAGCTGCAGGGGGTACCCCAACTGGGCACTCCCAGTGGTCACCCAAAGAGGTACCTGGCTCCCCATTGAGTGACCATCAGGTGACCACTGGGGGTGCCCAAATGTGGTACCCCCTTCAACTCTACTCATGAACCGTCAAGGTCACATTAATTTTATTTATTTATTTATTTTGAAAAATGTTTACCCCACTCCCTCCTGCCCACATGGCAGCTCAGGGTGGCTCACAATAGAGATAATACAATATAAAAACAGTGCACCCCCTGTTGAAGAAGCCATCTTTGGATGTGGATGCACTCGTCAGTTACCGACCCGTCTCTAACCTTCCCTTTTTAGGGAAGGTTATTGAGCAGACAGTGACCCTGCAGCTCCAGGCTCACCTGGACAGCATTGGTTTTCTCGACCCCTTTCAATCACGGTTTCAACCCAGCCATGGTACGGAGATGGTGTTGGTGGCCTTGGTAGATGATCTCTGCTGGGAGATGGATGCAGGATGTTCGACATTACTGGTCCTGCTAGATCTCTCAGCCGCATTTGATACAGAGGACCATGGGCTGCTGTTGAGATGGTTGTGTGACCTGGGGGTTCTGGATGGGATCACCCTTGGTTGGTTCCAGTCATTCCTCTCGGGGAGGACCCAGCGGGTTGTCTTGGGAGCAGAAACATCTAGCCCCCGGGCCCTGGAATGTGGCATTTCACAAGGTTCAATATTGACTCCTTTATTATTTAATGTATATATGCAGCCCTTGGGGGAGATTGTGAGAGGGTTTGGTGTGGTTTCCACCAGTACACTGATGATACCCAGCTTTACCTCCCTTTTTCAGCTGACCCAGGCCCTGCCGTCTCGGTGCTATCTCATTGTTTGGAGGCCTTGGTGAGTTGGCTATGGCAGAGCAGACTGAAGCTCAATCCTGATAAGATGGAGGTGATGGTGGTGGGCCGGGCGGGGGAGGTGGTGCCCCCTCTTGTGGAGGGGGTGCGCCCCTCCATGGCTCAGCAGGTTCGGAGTCTGCAGGTATTATTGGACATGGGTCTCCATCTAGATCAGCAGGTGGATGTGGTGGTGAAGGCGGCTTTCTGCCAGCTGTATCTGGTGCGGAGGCTGCATCCGTATATCTCCAGACCCGACCTGGCCACTTTGATCCATGCCTTCATCACTTCGAGGCTGGGCTACTGTAATGCACTCTACATGGGGCTTCCCTTGACGCTGGTCCGGAGATTTCAGCTAGTGCAGAATGCGGTGACCCGTCACTGTCAGCCACTGCAGCCGCTTCCCAGCGCAGCGGCCGCCCCAGCAAGGGAGCCCCACCCCCTTACCCGCAGCAGCAGCCCGACGCCGCCTCCAATCAAGTCACCCCTGTCCGGAGGCCCAGAGGGAAAAAAGAACATGGTGGACAGCCCCAAAACCTCCCAGGACACCACGGAGCCCCGCCCCCTGTTGCGGTGCTCCACGCACCTCCATGCACGCATGGGGGGCAGAGCCAGCACTATAATTGCCGGCGCTGTGAGAACAGCAGCGCCGGTGAACAGAGCTACAAACCCTGGAAAGACTGGCCCCACTCTGAAAGCTAAGTGTTGATAATGACTGTCTTCCTTGATTTGAATTGTAGTGTGCCTTGTTGTCCCCTAGCCTGTACCCCATTCCTTAACCCTGTCTTGTCGTACGTGTACGTGTTCGCTGTTGTACTTGTGCTTTTTTGGATTCCCTGTTTCCACTGCTTCCTGCTGGTGAGTGGGTGACTGAGGAGCCTGCGGGCTTGTGTGGACCCTTCCTGGGTCCATTCCTGCCTCAACCCCCCCCGCTCAAGTGTGCAAGTCCTGTGACCCGTTCCTACAGAACCCTGGTTCCCTTCCCTGTGGATCCTACACTTCCCTCACGTAGCTTTCTAGCCTTTTCCCCACCGTGTGCAACTCGAACGACTGGGTCCCTTCCCTTGCCATTCAGCTCTGTGCCCTATGATGATAGGGGTCCAAGTTCAGAGTGCGTGAGCACACGAACAGACCCACATACTATCCTGACGGACTTGTTTCCTCCGCAACACAAATGCAGAGTTCCCTGGTGTGATAGAGGTGTGAGTGGGTGGCGTTTTTCCCCCTTCCTACCCCTGCCCACTGACAGTCTCCTAAAAGGGATGGGCCGACGAGAGCACATAACACCGGTGCTCCGTGCGCTGCACTGGCTGCCTGTAATGTGCTGAGCCAGGTTCAAGGTGTTGATGTTGATCTATAAGGCCCTGTACAGTCTTGGACCTGGATACCTCAGGAACTGCCTCGCCCACCGTGACTCTGGATGGACTCTCCGGTCCACCGGGGGCGCCTTCTTGGAGGTCCCCTGCGTAAAGCAGGGGGCCACAATGGAGAGGGCATTCTTGGTGGCTGGGCCCCAACTGTGGAACTCCCTCCCAGAGGAAGCATGACTGGCCCCAAGTCTGCTGGCCTTCTGTCAGACCTGCAAGACATGGCTGTTCTCCCAGGCCTTCGGAGGCCGGGAGGGGAGGGTGGGCTAAATTTTTGTATGCGGGTATTTAAAATTGTTTTAAATATCTGTGTAGATTTTTATATTTTTATATTGTGATAAATTATTTATTTTATGTTGGAAGCCACCCCGAGATGCTGTAGGCATAGGGGGTGGCATATAAATGGAATAAAATAAATAAAAAATAAATAATTAAAACACATAGATAAAATTTATAAAACTACCAGGAGCAGCACCAATTCCAACCACTCTAACCAACCCTTCCCACCCTACCCATCTCCCTCTTGAAAGGCCTGGTGGAACAGCCAGGTCTTGCATTGTCTCTGGAAAGAGGTGAGGCCTGGGGCTAGGCAGACCTCCATTAGAATGGAATTCCACATCCTAGGAGCAGCCACCAAGAATGCCCTCCCCATCATTGTCACCCAGAAGACCCAGGGGACCTTGAGTCGGGTGTTCCCAGCTGAGTGCAGGGGCCACACCATGGTCCCAGACATGAGGCGGTCGCACAGGTAAGTGGGACCCAGGCCATTTAGGACTTTATAGGTTAACACCAACACCTTGAATCAGGCCCAGAAGAAGACAATAGGCAGCCAGAGCAGAGAGCGGAGCACTGGTGTAATGTGCTCGCAATGACCTGTCCCCGTAAGGAGATGGGCCGCTGCATTCTGCACTAGCTGCAGCCTCTGGACCATCAACAAAAGTAGGCCCACGTAGAGTGTGTTGCAATAGTCCAGTCTAGAGGTGATGAAGACATGGATGATGGTGGCTAGGTCACAGTCTGAAACATATGGCCACAGCTACCGCACCAGATGTAATTGGCACTCCTTGCCACAACCGCCACCTGGAAATCCAGATGGAGCTGTGAATCAAGTAGCACCCCCAGACTATGGACCTGGAAAGCTAAAGGGGGGCAGACCCCATCAATAACAGTGGATCCCACCTTCTCAACCCTACCCACCAGCATCACCTCTGTCTTGTCAGGATTCAGCTTCAGACGGCTCGTCCTCATCCAGTCCCCAACAGCTGCCAGACTGAAACTGAAACTGAAACTGCTGGGTCTGAGTTTACAGAAAAAGAGAGGTAAATCTGGGTATCATCGCCTTACTGATGACAGTGTACGCCGAACCCTCTCATGACCTCACCCTAGGGCTGCATATACACATTGAACAAGAGAGGGGACAGAATAGAACCCTGAGTATCTCCACACATGAGATTTTGGGGAGATGATGAACACCCCCCAAACACCACCCACTGAATCCTCCTGGCCAGGAAGGAGTGGAACCATTCAAAAACAACTCCACTCACCCCCGCCCAGTCCTGCAGACAGGCCACCAACATCTCATGATCAATGGTATCAGATGCTGCCGACAGATCTTATAGAATCAAAAGAGATGATCTACCCTGATCCAATTCACAGTGCAGGTCGTCGGCCAAAGCCACAAGCGCAGTCTCAGTGCCAAACCCAGGGTGAAAGCTGGACTGCGAAGGATTTATTTATTTATCTATTTATTAGCCACCCCACTCATGCCTACGGCATCTCGGGGTGGCATACAATAACCAAAAATACGTAAAAACACAATAAAAATACTAAAAAGTGCAACAATATTTTAAAAATCTTTTTAAAACCCCAAAATTTATCCCCAGCTACCTCACTCTCCCACCCACCCCTTCGAAGGCCTGGGCGAACAGCCAGGTCTTGCAGGCTCAGCAAAAAGTCAGAAGACCTGGGAGCAGGCGGGCTTCCTCCAGGAGGGAGTTCCAAAGTTGCGGCCTGGCCACCGAGAACACCCTCTCCATTGTAGCCCCCCGTTTTACATGAGGGACCTCCAAAAAGGTGCCCCCGGTGGACCGAAGGGATCACTCTGAGGCACAGAGGGCGAGGCGGTCCCTGAGGTATGAGGGGTCCAGACTGTGCAGGGCTTTATAGACCAACACTAACACCTTGAATCTGACTCAGTACGCTATAGGCAGCCAGTGCAGAATACGGAGCACAGGTGTTATGTGCTCCCACCAACCTGTCCCTGTAAGGAGACGGGCCGCTGCATTCTGCATTATCTGCAGCCTCCGGACAAATGTCAAGGGAAGCCCCACGTAGAGCGCGTTGCAGTAGTCTAGCCTCAAGGTGATGAAAGCATGGGTGAGGGTGGCCAGATCGGGCCTGGAAATGTACAGATGCAGCCTCTGCACTAGATACAACCTGTCTCTTATACACATCTAGATGTGTATAAGCGACCCCCCCCCCCTGCAAGGGGAGCCAGCACCTCCCTTGCCCTGCCCACCACCATCACCTCCGTCTTGTCAGGATTGAGCTTCAGTCTGCTCTGCCACATCCAGGCCGCCACGATCTCCAGACACTGGGAAAGTAACAAGACAGCAGGACCTGGGTCAATTGAAAAGGAGAGGTACTGCTGAGTATCATCAGTGACATTGATTGGTGACATTGCACCCTGAATTTTCTCATGATCTCCCCCAAGGGCTGCATATACACATTAAATAATAATGGAGACAAGATCGAACCCTGTGGAAGAAACCATCTCTTGACATTGACTCCTGGGCCAGCTATCGACCAGTCTCTAACTTTCCCTATTTAAGGAAGATTATTGAATGGTTATTCAAGAAAACTGACCTGATCCAGATGCCCCTGAAGCTTCCAGGCCACCACCTGTTCAATAACCTTCCTTAAATAGGGAAAGTTAGAGACTGGTCAATAGCTGGCCCAGGAGTCAATGTCAAGAGATGGTTTCTTGAGCAGAGGCCGCACCACCACCTCTTTAAGGCAGCCTGGCAATCTGCCCTCCCTAAAGGCATGAGATGTTATCCTACACTGGCCCACCTTACCCCACATTAGCTCACGATGCTGCTGACCATCAGTCCAGCACTGGCAGATGTTTGCCTTCTTCAACTCCAAGGCAGGCGGCTAGCTGCTACATGATGCAGCTGCCAGAGAAGAACGGTGATGATGCATCATGGGCTACTGTTGCCCCACCATGGTCAATATGGGGTAACAGGCTGCCTCCCATCTGGTCAGCCCATACAGCCCTGAAATGAGGTGTGGTCCGAGGATCATGTCCAAATGCTCAGCACACTCATCCTGGCTGCCAAACAGCTGATGAGGGTCATGGGCAGAAGAACCATTTTACCTTTATAAATGCTATTGACATTATGCCTTTATAATGTAGGCCTTGCTGGATGTTAAGACTTCAGTAAATAGTAGTTTTTAAAAGACTGAAGATAAAGGCTTAATCGTAAACATGGAACTTTTTTGTCCATTTTGATAACACATTGTTCTCTGAAATGGGATACAACCATAATAATTTACTTGAACATCCTTTGGACAGCTGAAAATCAAATCCATTTTAAGCAAATATGATGGCCATCTGGAACTTTAGAATAATATTTTTCTCTTGTTCAAAGGAGGGGAAAAAAATGTGTTCCGTCTACTTAACGACCCATAGGATGTTAACACAAATGAGGCCAGCTCACTGGTGGCCTGAACTGGCATGGGGAGGAAGAGCTGCTGCTGCTGCTTGGTGAACATTACAATGAGGCCGAATGGGAGATCCTGTACCCAACTCCTTTTTGATTGACTGCAGGCAACGGAGGCTTTGGTATGTTTGCCTATCTCTTAGAATCGACTGTTCGCACATCCCTACAGATCATAGTCCTCTCCACTTTGCAGATTTGACCGATGGTATATATCCGGTTGCTCAACCTGCATTCCATGCTGTGTTCCTTGAGGATTTCCGCTGTGATGAAGAACTCAGTTTCCTTGCATTCCAATGATTTGGAGCTCGCCCGGGATGATCTCAATCCTAAAAGAATCTTAAACTTCTCCTTCAGGCCAGAATCCTTGTTCTGTGGCTTTGCCATGGTTAGCTAAAAGTGCCAGGGAACTTCCACCCTCTCCAGCCAGCAGGCACCTGCCCCTGCCCAGCCCCCTTAGCCCTGTTCCCTCATCATTCTTAGCCTGGACATCAATGCTCTTGAACTTTAAGGTGCTGATGGCTTCCGTGCATGGGGCCGTCAATAAAGTATGTCACGCAAGGTGTGCAGATTAGAAAAGTCATGCCAATGGGTGACAATCGGGGGTGAGGGGGATTGGTCACATGACATTATACCCATATGTTTGTGTCTCTGTCACAGTTATTTTGTATGTGGGTATTTAGGTAGGTGTGGGTGGGGAATTTTACTTGCTTTCCTGTCTCACCTCAGTCAGACCTGTCTGCTGCTTCCAGTGCCAATGGCCCCCAGGCCAGGCCTATATGCTGTCTGTGCCATGATGCCATGGCATCAAGAAACAGCTGCTGCCAATGGCCCCCAGGCCAATATGCTGTCTGTGCCAAGGGTTCTGTACCCTGGCAACCCACTGTCTGCTGCTGCTAGTGCCAATGGCCCCCAGGCCTATATGTTGTCTCTGCCAGCCAAGGGGTCTGTACCCGGGAAACTCGATGGCGGCTGCTGCTCCCAATCATGTCATGTAGTCTGTCTGCCTGCCTGCCTGCCTGCCCAGGCTGCGAAACTCAAAGCCTGCCCAATTGCCGCTCATGTCATATGCTGCCTGCCTGCCTGCCTGCCTGCCCAGGTTGACATTGCCAGATCAAAGCTTGCCTCAGCCTGCCTGCCTCTCATGCCATACTGCCGTGACTGCCTGCCTGCCCGCCCAGGTTGCCAAGCTCAAATCCTGCCTGAATGCCGCTCATGCCACGCTGCCTGCCTTCCCCGGCAACCCATGTTTGCTGCTGCCAAAGGCCCCCACCCCCCAGGCCTATATGCTGTCTGTGCAAAGGGTTCTGTACCCTGGCAACCTGCTGCTGCCAAAGGCCCCCACCCACCGGGCCCATAAAAATGCTGTCTGTGCAAAGGGTTCTGTACCCTGGCAACCAGCAATCCACTGTCTAACCACCAGCACCCACCGCCCGCTGCCAAGGAGCCTGTCTCTCTTTCTCTCTGGCACACCCACACAGACACAAGCCCTGCCCTTCCTGGGGGACTGTCTGCAAGTTGAGACCCTGCTGCTGGCACATCGTTGGGTCAATGTACCTTACCTACACTACATGTGGTGCCAGTTGCTTCAGGTAGGGATCAACAACTCAAGCTGTATGAGATTCTGTGCCTGCCTGTCTGTGTGCATTCCTGTACCTTCTGCTACCACCTGTCACTTGATTGAATGAAGTGTGCCCAACCATGCGCTAATTCTAGGGACATATTATCATTAAACTCACATAGGCTGTCATTCCATTGTACCTGAATCAGTCATGCCTGCCTATCCCAGGAGCCATCAACGAAATTCTGGGACCATCATTCCAGTCACTGGGGGCTGCATTCCATTCCACTGCATTCAGAAGCTCGGTGCCTACATGGCAGCCTGCCCCCCCCAACTGCCTACTCCTCCTTACCCACCGGATGCCTGCTGAAGCTGCTGGAAATAAAAGCCCCTCCAACCACCAGCTCCCGCCACCTGCTTCCTGCTGCCAAGGAGCCTGTCTCTCTTTCTCTCTGGCACACCCACACAGACACAAGCCCTGCCCCTGCTGGGGGGCTGTCTTCAAGTTGAGACCCTGCTGCTGCCACATCTTTGGGTTAATACCTTAACTATGCTACATGTGGTGCCAGACTGCCAGGTGCTGCTGGTAGGGATCAACAAGCTGTATGAGATTCTGCCACCTGTCAGTCTGAACTTCCGCACAGGGATAAAAGATTGGAAAGTTCAAACAAAGTTCGTAACAATAACAACAAATATAACTTTTAATAACAAAACGATGATGACAACAACAACATTATAAAACAAAAAACAAACATTTTAAACTAGAAAGGAAACTTATCTATCTATTTATTCAGTTGCTGAGCCTGCCCCCCGGAAGTTGGAGGAAAGGCAGAAGGGGTGGACGGGAGGTAGGGGCAGGGGGCATCACACCCGCCGGCATTTCATAGCCGTGCTTGACGGCATAGTTGACGGCCCCTGCCAAGGCCACTTGCCAGTTGGAGACCGACTGGCGGAAGAGTTCCAGGTCGGCCATCTCAGCGGAGATGTACTTTGAGACATATTCTGCATATGCCTCCACCTTCTGTTCCTGCACCTTGACCGCCTGGAACCGTTCCACCAGTTGGTTCTCCATGTTGGCTGCTTGCAGCTGTAGGGAAGCCACAAGTCCTGGGTGGGCCTCTCCACCTCTGCCCCAAAGACCTTGTCCTCAGCAGACTCCCGGGGCATGGGGGACTCCACATCGGGGCTGGAGGAGGGGGAAGGGCTTACATGCTGGTGCTTCTGGGTTGCCTTCCCCCCCTTCTTCTGGCACTGTTGCTTGGGTTCCATGGCCAAGCCAGAGTCCTCCTTTTGCCTCACTGTCAGGCTGTGGAGCTTTTCAATATGGGTGATTAGCCCCTATGTGGTCCCCTCTCTCTGCCTCCTTAATCTTTTGAAGCAGATCTAAAGAACATAAAAATATAGGAACATAAGAAGTGCCATACTGCATCAGACCAATGGTCTGTGTCAAGCCCTGCCTGCATTCTGTCTCCTCCAAGTGGGTGGGTGGCCAATCTCTCTCTGCAGGGGACTTCCATTCCTAACAGGTCATAGGGCATTGGGCAATCCATTCCCTGATGTTCCAGCCCCCATGCCTTACTTTGCAGAAGGCGTATTTTTCGTGCTTCTCAAACCACTTCCAGACATTGGGCCTTGTCCTCTGACTGTCTGGAGATGACACTGGTGAGTCCGGCCTCCGCCTCGTTGTCCTGCATGGCGGTGTGGCACCAGTGCTGGGGCCGGCATCCTATTCCTCTCTGAAACAGGAATACATAAACAACACCTAAGTAATATCATGCATTCATGATGATGCCTCTAGTCCTCCCTCTTTGGGGTGCTACGGATGACAATGGGAGAGGGTGACCCTGGCTGGCACGTGCAAATCCTGCCCTCCATGGGGTGTTGCTAGGGAGGGATGGCAATGGAAAGACCCTTGCTGGCATGTGCAAATCCTGCCCTCCTTGGGGTGCTTGGGATGGCAATGGAGAGACCCTGACTGGCATGTGCAAATCCTGCCCTCCTTGGGGTGCTTGGGATGGCAATGGAGAGACCCTGGCTGGCACATGCAAATCCTGCCCTATTTGAGGGATGCGTAGGGATGGCAACTGGAGAGTGGAGACCCTTGCCAGGAATGGCTAGCAGGCACACGTTTGGGTGCGGGCGCTGCTCGTGCTCGTGCCTGACTGCTGGAAGAGCCCCCCACACTACAGTACCCGGCGCGATCACGGGCTTTCGTGATACTTTTTCTGAACGCCCGAACCAAACCATACACGACCGAACCAAATGGCCGAACTCAAACACGGCAACCAAACCGAATGGTCGAACTGAACGAGCAAACTGAACCGGGCCGAACCGAATGACCGAACCCGAACCGTGATCTGTTCGCCCATCCCTAATCAGTGGCTTTCCTTATTCTGGAGGAAATTGATTTTGAATGCCTGGTCCTGCTTGCATCACCAAAATGGCCCATCCACTTTTATATACAGTTCACTACTTCTCCTCCCTTGTTTCTCCCGTACACCCCTTCTCGTGACCTGTTCATTGGGCACGATGCATTATCTGAGTCCTTCTCCTCCAATTGTCAACTCCCAACTCTGTACCTTTCACCTTGCTGCACCATATGCCTGGAACATTCTTACTGAGGCAGTGCACTTGACCCCCTTCCTATATTCAAGTCCTGCCTAAAGGCCCATCTCTTAGAGGTCACATTTAAATCATGATACCTTTACATCATGATATCAGGATCTTAGTCGGAATAAATCAGTTACTGAATAAACTGAACTCTGTAGTCCATGAGCCATCTATTGCCTTGTTTTTAATTGTCTATATCCATGTCGTATCTAGATTGTAAGCTCCTTGGAGCAGGGACTGTCTTTTATGTTATATGCATTCCTACAGTGCTGCATACAACGAATACTACTTTAGAAATGAATAGTAGTAATATAAGAATGTGCCGCATTGCCCTAGAGAACGTTCATGTCTAGACCTCCTAAGCTCTTCCCCCAAGGTATATTAAATCTACTACATGTTGTTCATCTCAAAGCTTGCTTTCATACTGATGGAAAATTTAAACAGGTTTGTCCTGATTTGCTGTTGACAAGTTCTTGCTTCCTACCCGCAGGGCATTTTCAAATTGTCTAATTTATTAATTGCTCAACCAATTTCCTGATGCTGAATTTAAATATACCCACTTTACCCAGTCCCTCTTTTATCCTCTACGGGGTGGGGGTGGGGAGAGGGAGGGGAGGAAAAAGTAATCACCGTAAAACCTGAAACAAGCACTCGCTGTGCTAACCACCATGTACAGTCATTCATCCATCTGCCAGCTCAATTCTTTCCTCACAAATCAGTTTTTTAAAAACCCCATGTTCTGCTAAAGAAATACTTCTAATAATATATGCTACCTAATAAGCTGTAATTTCATATTGCTTTCCATTCATCACAACTGCTGCCACCAGTCTTCAATTTATTGTAAACACATCTCTTAAGTTTTATTTTAAAACAGTCTAAATTTTCACCTCCTGACAACTTGAAATTTTCCTTTGACTACAATCTTCCAGACCGTGTCTATACCGAGAGGTAATTTGATGTGCCAATCTCAGATTTAGTGTAGGAGAATAAACATCATTGTGTGCCACAAGGTCTAAGCATTGTGACATCAGCGAAATGGCGTCTATTTACTAGGGGTGTGCAGAAGGCTCCCCTGCCGCTCTAGTTTACAAAACTCCTTCGTTTTTGGAGATTTTCATAAACAACTCTACCATTCTTCCCCCCATTAATTTTATTAAAAACTTATTTTAAAAATGGGGGGGGGGGGGATCACTGTGCATGTGCAAAATGACTGTCAGTTCTATAGGGAAAGGTTTGTGCGTGCACAGAATGCTCCAGCGACCATTTTGCTCATGCACTGATTTTTCATAATTTGTTTAAAATAAAAGAATCACAGTGCATGCACAATTGGTCACTGGGGCTATTCTGCGCATTCACACCTTTTACCAACTGGCGCCAGCTCACAGGGGCTTTTATTTATTTATTTTTAATTTTTAAAACGAAAACGGATGAACGCAAACAATAATTGTTTGCTTATTCGTCCATGTTTGTATTTTAACTACTAAAACAAACAAAACCAATTTATTTTAATAATTAAAATAAACAAAAATGAACTGCACATACTTACTATTTACATTACATCTAGGTTGGGTTATTTAGTGCCAAGTTATAAAAAAGAGAACTATCGTTACAAATTACTCTGATCCTACTGCTCCCGATCCAGAAGGAAAATCTACTGCAGATATAATACACTAGCAGCATGCCATTTCCTTAGCCCAGCTCGGGCCGACAACAAATCCCTGAGAGGGAAGAGAGAGAGAGAGTATGCGTCGATGCCAATAATAACACACAACTTAAAGCAGACTTTCTAGCTCTAAGGGACTTCCTTCACTGACAACTTTGGACCATTGCTGAGTAGACAAGACTGCATGTTACAGCAGAGTTAGACTGCAGGGCAGCTAGAAGCTCAAGCAGTTAAATCAATGTGGATTATACATGTAAGGTTCTGTACAGCAGATCTTGAAGTTGAATGAGAATAATTATTTTCTCAGAGAGTCAATATTGTTAGAACTCATTAAAGCTTTGTCTTTCTGATTTTGATTAAGATGCAACATACTGATTAAATGCAAAGCAGAGCTACGTAAATTACATGCTAGAATAAGCATGTCTCTAAGACAGACATCAAATGTCAGTACATAAAGATTTTCAGACAAACAACTCAATGATCAAACATGTTAATTGCAGTGCAGTCTGAAAGCCAAATCTACCTTCATGTGCAAGTTATTTATTTAATGGGAAACAAGACAATGTAGTCTGTGCTTAAAGAAATAGCACATTTATCAGCACACAGGCCATTTTAAATTCACTTTGGCCCCAATTCAGCAAAACAGATAAGCACATGGGTGCCTACGGGTATGAAAGCAGTCCCACTGCATATGTGCTTTGTTAGAACACTGAATGCTTCCCAAACAAATGGGACATTAGCTCAAAATTTAATCTTTAATTTGTGAAATATACTGCAACCAAAAATTACAATAATCAGGAATCCACACAATCCATATTTAATAACACAATCAAACTTCATTTTAATAAGTATTTAAGGCTTTATTTAATACATAGCTTTTTTGTCAATATTCATAATAAATAAAAATAGCCCTAAGCAAGACAAACATGAATAGAAATCAGTCGACACAGATGCAAGTGTGGTTCCAATCAGAAAATTGATTTTGGCAGTGGAATTTCTATGCATAGAGCACATCCCTCCACCGTTAAAGTTGGTGGGTCCGATCCCATGCCCCACGGATACTGTGTGCACCCCCATTGCTGGCACATTGTGCCACGCGGAAACTGCATGCATGCATGCGAGATCTGCAGAGCATAGGACCGGCCTCAATGGGAGCTGAGCTACTGCCTTCAATGGATGGTCCCCTTAAGAGTAGGATGAATGAAGTCGATGGATTTGTGAATCTTCCAGTGAATAATGCCCGCCTTCCCTCACAAGTTTTTACTACTATTAGGGCCTGATCCATGTGAATCGACATTAATTAAAAGACTTATGTTGACTTTATTGGGTACCAGGCCAAGAGTGACCGTCTCACCAGTATGTGAGTGTATGAAAGTCGCAAAAAGATCACTGCAAACACAATAATAATAATAATAATAATAATAATAATAATTAATAATAATTGTGAGATTATTTTACAGCAGAAGTGCTCCACTGCCAACTTCAAAAGTTCTTGGTGGACTGGGAATTAGAAAGGGAAGGGGGGAAGTTGTTTTTGTTATTATTATTTTTTAAAATGTACTGTGCTGGAGAAGGTAGTTTGGCAAGTGGAGATTTATAGTGCAGTGATTATGAGGGCCATATTGCAGCAAATGCAAGATTAAAAGTAAGAGGGTAAAATAATAAAACTATGCAGTTGCATCAAAGTTTTTTAAAAAAAACCCCAACCCAGCCAACATTCTTTTAAAAAGAGAACCCAGATCAGCCTCATAATCAAGAAATGTAGACAAATGGGCAAGCTCAGGGTAAGTTGGTGACATAAAAACACATGGTGACAGGCAGCACTAAAATAGGGACAGTAAAACTATTGGCAACTGCTGAGTAAAGCTGTTTGCAACACATGGCAATGGCTGCCCAGTGGCAGAGCTTCCCCCAGAGCAAGTGCTGATGATGAGTGGGAAACTCATGATCAATACAAAGTCTTGAGAGGACAACTAAAGTTCCTCCAAAAGGCGTTCCTTCACAGCTGAAGCAGGGGCTTTATCTCAACACTCTGCCATCATCATAAGTGAAAATTTAAAAACCAGAGTAAGACTACTAAAAGGAATCAGCACAGGTTCACCAGAAGGCCAGTTAATAGACAGTAGGCTCAATCCAGTAAACATACTAGTGCAGGAGTAAGTTCCATTGATTACAATGAAACTTACTCATGAGCAACTGTGTTTTGGATTGGCGCCTACGGTACTGCATCAGCTTGTTCATTACCCTCTATTCCCATGCATCTAGGGATCAAAAAAAACACCACCACCAAACTACTGCTGGTCCAAAGGGAGTGCAGCTGTAACCACTAGGGCTGAAACTTGTTCTTGCAATCAAGAATGAGCCTAGAAACTACCTGGATTCTCACTGAGAAAAGCGAGAAACTTGAGACAGCATGCCCTCCCCCCACACTTCTACTTTTCCCCCTCCCCCCTGCTAGGAAGCACCTCCAAGCCCCATTTGGTGGCTTGCAAAGTGGTACATGGGGGTGGGGAAGGAGAGAAGCTGATCCCCTTCTCTCTCACCCAGTGCAGCACTTTGCAGGTCTTGGGGGTGCTTCCTGGCAGGAAAACTGGGGGGACCCAGGTCCCCCACTCCCTACTCCAGGGCAGCCCCTCGGGAATCTGGCTTTGCAAAGGGCTACTCAGCTCAAGGCAGAGTGTCCCCTTGCAAAGCCACAAGCATCTTCCTGGTCAATTTCAGCCTGGAACTGAACAGGCAGCTGCCGGAAGGCTTTGCACGGGGCTGTGTTGGCCAGGAGTGCTGGGACCCCTGGGGTCCTAGCTATCTAGACAAGGGCAGCCCTTTGCAAAAGTGGGTCAGTGCACTCCTTCCTCTCACAGGGTAATTTCAGATGTGACTGGCCCGAGGCCCACCACGATCTCGGTCAGGAATAAGGCCGGCCATCCTTTAGATGTGCTGGCCTGATTCTCACCGGGGATCGGGGAGGGGACAGGGCCACGTGGCGCAATGTGTGGCCCGCCCCTCCGTGCTCCCCTGGCCACCAACCCACTGGGAGATGGGCGGGCGCAGCAAACAATCTGGCCGCTGTGCCCGATCCCATATCACGGTCTGGGTCACGGTCTGGGATGGGCCAACAGTACAGACGTCACTTTTGACCCATCCCCAAACATGGCCAATCTAGCCACGCTTCCTGAGGTGAGGCCAGCCTCACCTCCAGAAGCATGGTGAATTTGATTCCTGCCAGGTATTCACCATGGTGAACATCTGGTGGGAATCTTTTAGACGTAACAGGACAAACGGCCACCCAGGGGGTTCACTGTGGTTGACCATGGTCCCGTTACATCTGAAATTACCCACAGATGTTGGGAGGAGGGGGAGAGGAGCTCAAAATCTCACTGAGAAATCGAAGCTGGTGTTGAGATCCCAGTGAGATCTTAAGCCTGGTTATTGCGAGATTTCTCATGAGAATTATTTTAATTCTTGTTTCAGCCCTAGTAATCACACAGAAGCAAGCAAGGAGTGCAACTTGAAGTAAAGCAATTCTAGGATCGGTAGCCAAGGTAAGGTCTCAGAAAGAATGTATAATGGTAACTTTTCCAGCCACACAGTTGATACATAATTCAAGGCTAGACAGATGACACAAAGCTCCTCAGTAAAAATGAATCTTCTGAAGGAGTTGGCAAGTAACACAATGGGTATCTTTAGATGGACATGGGACTGTCACGGGGTTGGGGGAAATGATGGGAGCCCAACAAAAGATCGAGCATACTACCAGTCTCAAGGCCTGCAAGGAGATCCGTGGGGAAAAACTGCGCATCAAGATAGTATTTTGGCCCATCAGACTTCACAGGAATCAGGCCACTATTAGGGATGGGTGAACAGAACGCCATTCGGATGTTCGAACGTTCAGTCGTTCGGTTCGAAACCCGAGTTTGGGTTTGGCTGTTCGGTTTGGCGGAGTTTGGTTTATCCGAACTCAGCCAAACATTCAAAAAAGTGCTATCGTTACCGAAACCGAAACTGAAATTTTTTTGGTATTGGTATTTTTGGCCCTGAAACCACCCCTGGTGTCCACCCCTGGTGCCAGGAAGTCTGCTCCTCAGCTGCCTCCCCCTTCCAGTCACATTTTTCCCTCCCAAAGTCACGTTTTGCCTGCCCCCGAACTCATCCAAACTCATCCAAACTTTTCCAAACAGTTTGGAAGTTCAAGCGTTTGGTTTGGAAGTTCGGTTTGGTTGTCCAAACAGGCTGAGTTCGGGCCGAACTCTGAACTTCTGAACCACGTTCGCCCATCCCTAACCACTATCATCATGGGCCGCCGAGCCGTGTAAGATTGGAGGCACCCCAAGCGTTCTCTCTCTCACTCTTTCAGGCTCACGGGGGGCATGGGATTCGGGGGCGATGGTGGATGGAAGGTCCCAAGGGATGGAGGTTCAGGAAGGAGAGAGGACACACGCACTGCAGACGTGAGAGAAAGGGACTGGAGGATTTAGGGAAAAGGACAAACATGCTCTCATGCACTCTCCTTTCATTCTCTACGCACTCAATAGGAAGGATCAGGGGAAAGGGGAAGGTCCACACAGGGGTCACAAGGAATATATCAGGCCAAATATACACTACCATCAAACACAGAACACATAAATCACAATTAACTTTGCTTGCAGGGGTCAGTCTCTCAGACACTCTGATAACCAGCACCCAGCTCCAGCTGGTGCTGGCTTTTATTATCTCCAGCCCCGCCTCCTTCCTTGGCCTGGAGCTGTGCTGATTGCCTAAGCAGATCCAGGCTTGTTGTGCGTGCTCAAGGCCCCGCCCCAGGATGTTTTGGCCCTGCCCCTGATCCCTCACAGGGACTGGTCACCTAGGAGCCTTTCTGGAGGTGCACCCCCACATCTGCACATGCACAGCTCGCCTAGTTCCATTTTAAATGGTCCTGGCAGTTGCACCGGCCTGCGATCCACCCGTACAGCACCCCCTTCCATGCACCATAGAGTTATGGATGAATCGCCTGATGCTCTAGGCTGCCACCTGCAATTCTATGATGGTGTTTGAAGCAACTGCCAGCCCAAGGTGAAGCTGCTGTCTGCAGAGTACATGAACCGCAGTTGTGCCTTGGACTGGGACTCTGGGTTTGGTCAGCCCGCTCCACTGGTGGTGCTCTAGGCTGTTCCAGAGCAGGTTGTGCTTGCTCTGCTTCTCTGCCTCACCATCTGGCAGTCTGCCTAGATGGACGGGCCACACAGGGGAAAGGCAGAGCAGAACCAGGGCTGTCTTCCATCTGTTTACGCCTATTGAGCTGTATTGTCAGGATGTCAAGGGCAGGCTGGTGACCAATACACAGAGCAGGGGTCATGATAGGTAGACTGGCTGACACACTGGAACAGGTAGGCAGGCAGGCAGGCAGAGGGTGAAAACAAATGAGACAGTATTAGCCCACACCAGTTGGCTGTCCACCTGCCCATTTATTAGGAGTTCATCCCCACCCACCATGTGGCCACTACCCACTGGAAATGCAGCACCACTCACAGTGGGGGCTTGGAGCATGCAGAGCCCACCATGTTGGCTAATGGCCAACATTTGGTGTGACGGGTGCGCTGTATGTCTCGAACTCTGACCTGACCACCATCATCCATGCCTTTATTACCTCTAGACTAGACTATTGTAGCACACTCTACGTGGGGCTACCCTTGGGGATGGTCCAGAGGTTGCAGCTGGTGAAGAATGAGGCTGCCCATCTCCTAACAGGGACGGGTCGTTGTGAGCACATTACACCAGTGCTCCATACTCTGCACTGGCTGCCTATTGTCTTCTGGGTCCAATTCAAGGTGTTGATAATGATCTATAAAGCCCTAAACAGCCTGGGCCTCGCTTACCTGTGAGACCGCCTTAAGCCCCGGGCCGTATCATGGTCCCTGTGGTCAGCCGGGGACACCCAACTTGAAGTCCTCTGGGTTTCCCAGATAGCGAGGATGGGGAGAGCGTTCTTGGTGGCTGCTCCTAGGCTGTGGAATTCCCTCCTGACAGAGGCCTGCCTGGCCCCAGACCTCCCCTCTTTCCGAAGACGATGTAAGACCTGGCTATTCTGCCAGGCCTTTGGAGAGAGAGACAGGTAGAGTGGGCAAGGGGAGGGTTTTTTTGGTTCTGCCTTTATAATATATTTTAAGGAATTTTAAATAATGTCGCTTCTCCCTCCATAACATTGCTAAGATTCGCCCTTTTTTCTGTCTCCTCTGCCAAAACCGTTGTTCATGCCCTGGTCATCTCTCACCTCGATTACTGTAACCACCTTCTCACTGGCCTCCCCCACTCTCCTCTTTCTCCCCTTATCTCCGTCCAAAACTCTGTTGCCAGGGTCATCCACCTCGCCTGTTGCTTCGACCACGTGCAGCCCCTCCTCTCCTCTCTTCACTGGCTCCCCTTTCCTGAACAAATCCTGCACAAGCTCCTTCACCTATAAAGTTCTTCACAACCTTGCTCCCCCCCACCTGTCTGCACTAATTTCCCTCTGTACTCCAGTCCGTGGACTCCACTCCTCCTCTGTCTCCTCTTTTGCCCTCCCACGCCTTCCCTGCTCCCCTAACCGCCTTTGTCCCTTCTCCCTGGCTCCACCCCACACCTGGAACTCCCTCCCTGCACACATCTGTCTCGCCCCCCCTCCTTTCGTACCTTCAAATCCCTCCTCAAGACCCAGCTCTTCCGCTCTGCTCTCCCTGACTCCTCGCTCCCCTCACCTAACTGCTGCTGATATCCTCCATCCAGTACAATCTGTTACCTGAGGTCTGTGTACTCAACTCATATCTTCACCACATGGACCTACCAGCCATCATTCTTGATGTAACCAAGCCAAGCACGTGCACCTGGGAACCCGCATCCTCGTGAATGTTACACTCCTTGTCTCTCCCTCTGTTTCCCTTCCTTCGGCTCCCTCCCGCCCCCATTTCTCAGATTGTAAGCCCTAGGGCAGGGACCATGTCTATTCAATTAATTTGTAAAGTGCCAGGTACATTGCTCGCGCTATATAAATGCTTGCTAATAATAATAAATAATAATAATTTTAAATTTTTAGTATATTTTAACTGTGGATTTTATGACTCCTTCTGTTGTAAGTCACCCCGAGCTGCTCTGTGAGCAGGAGGGTGCGGGGTAGAAGAGAGTCGAATAAATAAATAAAATAAAATAAAATAAAAATAATGTGTGCCCATGTGTCTGCGTCCTGTTAATGAGGTTGCGTTCAGCCTTGTGCGCATACAGGTTCACCCGCACTACAGAGCTGTGGGCAAAAAGACTACAGCGCTGTGAGGACTGACCATTTCCTGCCCCTCTCTCTGCTCTCACTCTCACTGGCGCATATGTAACATCTGCCTTAAAAACCCAACACACCAAATTCAAATATGTTCTCTCAGCTTGTCCTGGTTTTCAGCACGGGCCCAACATGCTCTGTTTCAAAGCCTTTGCCTTCTGTGGAGCGACTTCCACAGCCGTTGCATTGCTGTGGCCATGGCTCAGAATGACAGCTAGGTAACTATGGTAAGTTAATACACCTGGGGGGTGGGATGTGTTTACACAGCTGCATAATAAATGCTTCCATTTATTGCTATCAAATTGCATGTGTGTTTTTTCCTTTATTGTGTTCACAGGCAAGTACCAGCACCACTACCTCTGCTACTTTGGTGTTCCATCCCAGGCACTCTCAAAGCCTACAGATCTGCCTACCAGAGGTGTTATACCTTTGAATGAGGAAGAGACCAAGTCCTTCATCACTCTATGGGGGGAGCAGACTGTATGATATGCCCTGGACCCTTTCAAGTGCTATCAGAATGGGGTGATGTTCCAGAAATCTCAGCACAAAAGGTACTCCAGGGATACAACAGGAACAGGAACAGGAACTAGTGCTGGCAGGAGGCCAAGGATTTGCGCTGGGGGTACAAGGAGATCCAGGACAACAACTTTGTCTCTGGCTGTGGAAGGCAAACATCTCCCTGTTATGAGCTGTTGGACTGGTTCCTCTCTGTGGATGGAGCCATTGTGGCATCCTGCCTCTATGTTTGTGCCTTCATCAGGGGCCAGAAGAGGGTTGATATGGTGCTCCTCCACTGCCCTCTCCCACTCCTGTGGTTGGAGTGCCAGGGTCGACAAGGACACAAGCACCATAACTCTGATGGTCTTTCTCCTCCATTTCAAGAGCCAGCCTCTGATTGAGGAGTCACCAGAGGTGCTAATTGAAGATGTAGAGGAGAACGTTAAGTTAAAGAACTGGGGGTGGGGGTGGAGGTGGGACTGCATTTGTTACGTTGAATGGGAACAGCGGCCATTACATTGGGAGGGAAGGGTAGGCAGGAAACACCAGGGTGGAGTGGGGTGATCTGAATGAATGGCTTTCCTTATTGCTTCCTACAGGTCTGCTACTGCAATGAGGCAGAACCCACATCCACAAGCACCCAGCAGAACTAGGAGCTGCGGATCCGCAGCCATTGGTGCAAGGAGGACTTGGCGAAGGAATTGCTCGGGGAGACCACATGGTGGGTGGACGAGATCTGGGACACCATTTAGACCATGGCCCAGAAGCATGGGCAGCTTCTGTGGCAGAACACTGCAGAACCCAAGGCCTTTCTTGCCAAGGCCCACCTGGACAGGCACTGGGACCACCTCTGGAAGCAGTTAGAGCCCTCGGACAGTGTGCTGAGAAGGTGAGCAAGGAGATTGAAGTTCTGTTGTTCCAGTCTCTCCAGATCCAGATCTTCCTTCTTCAGCATCTAGCTGCTGAGAGTGCAACAATTGTTGTTCAGGAGCAGACAACATTCGCCAATCCCCTTCAACAGTTCACGCCATCTCACCTAGGTCCTGCCCGCTCTGGTTTTCCTATGTATCCTATTTTAATCATCAGTATGCTGATGAAATCCAGTTATACCTCTTTTTCACTTAGGTCCTTCCCACTCTGCTTTTCCAATGTATCCTTTTCTCATCATCAGTATGCTGATGAAACCCAATTATACCTCTCTTTTTCATCGGACCCAGACCCTGCAGTCTAGGTGCTTTCCCAGTGTATGGCGGATGTGGGGGATTGGATTCAGGCAAGCCGAATGAGGCTTAATCCCAACAAGATTTTATTTATTTATTTATTTTCTAGATTTCTATACCGCCCCATCCTGCCATGCAGCTCGGGGCGGTTAACAACAATAAAAACAGTATAAAAACATTTAAAACAAATATAAAATATATCAATAAAACAGGGCGTGGTACAATCATAAATAAATATATAAGGTGGGGGATTAAAAATCACCCCCCCCTCCCTCCCAAAGGCCTGGGCAAACAGCCAGGTCTTACAGTTCCGCCGAAATATCAAAAGGCTTGGGGCCAGGCGAGCTTCCTCCGGAAGGGAGTTCCACAGCCGCGGCCCTACCACCGAGAATGCCCACTCCATCGTGGCCCCCCGCTTCACACGGGGGACCTCCAAGCGGGCACCCCCGGCAGACCACAGGAGTCGTTCCGGGGCGCGAAGGGCGAGGCGGTCCCTAAGGTAAGAGAGGCCAAGGCCGTATAGGGAGGTGATGCTGGTTGGCAGGGTCGGTGATCTGAGGGAGGGAGGGGCACCCGTCATTGCCGAGATCTGTCCCTCACTGGCTTCCCCAATGCGGAGCCTAGGGGTGGTCCTGGATCCCCAGCTGTGCCTGGATATTCAGGTGTCAGCTCTAGCCAGGACAGGAGTGCCGTTCACCAATTACATCTGGTGAGAAGGCTTCGCCCATATATTTCAGAGTCAAATCTTACGACTGTCATCCATGCATTTTCCACCTTGAGGCTGGACTACTGAAATGCACTATACGTGGGTCTGCCCATGGTGATGGTCTGGAAACTGCAGCTGGCGTTGAACTTAGCGGCCTGCCTGCTTACAGGGATGGGCCACCAGGAGCATATTACACCAGTGCTCTGGGCTGTGCACCGGCTGCCTATAGTCTTCCGGACCCGATTCAAGGTGCTGCTATTAACCTCTAAAGCCCTGAATGGTTTGGGCCCTACCTACTTGAGGGATTGTCCCACTCCTTGAGCCCCGGGGTGGTTCCTGCAGTCACCAGCCCTCCTGGCGGTCCCAAGTTATCGATGGGTGGCTACAGACAGTGGGCATTCTCAGCGTCTGTGCCTGTGCTATGGAACTTGTTCCTGGTTGGGGTCCACCTCTGCCCTGATCTCGGGTAATTTCAGACATGACGGGCCTTTCGGCCTGCCATGCTGAACCCTGGACCAGGATTCGAGATGAATCAGACTGGCCATCCTTTAGAAATGCCAGCCTGATCTTTACCGGGGTTTGGGGAGGGGGCAGGGCTGCACGGGGAGGGGGTGGGGCTGCGCAGCATGACGTATGGCCGCTCAGTCCCACTCCCCCGCACTCCCTTGGCCACCTGTCCATGGGGAGACAGGTGGGCGTAGCAGCCAATCAGGCTGCTGCGCCCGACCCCGTCCCATGGTTGGGGCTTGATTCCGGGACGGGGCTGGCAAACAGAAGTGCATCGCAGCCATTGCCAGCCCCGTCCTGGATCATGGCCAACCTGACTACAGTTCTGGAGGTGAGGTCGACCTCACCTCCAGTTCCATGGTTACTAGTTAGCTTTGAACCCTGCCAGAGATTCACTGTGGTGAACATCTGGTGGGGCTCAAATAGACGTCATGGCGATTGCAGCCACCATCCTGAATCCACTGTGATTCAGAGTGGTTGACTGTGATCGCTGTAACGTCTGAAATTACCCCTCCTCACCTTCCAGTGGCATTGTAAGGCATGGATCTTCTTCTGGGCATTTGGATGGATAAGGGGGTAAAGGGGAGAGGGATGGTTATGGGCTATCATTTATATTTTATTGTATTTTATTGTATTATTGACTTTTTATATTTTATGTGAGCTGTCCCAAGCTGCCTGAGGCAGGAGAGGCAGCATATAAATAAATAGTATTGTACCCCTTATTCAAGGGATCATCCCTGATGAATTTCAGAAAGATCAAATAAAGGGTCCTGATTTTATATGCAATTTAATCATTTAATAGTTTTCAAACACGTTTCCAGCTGTAATATCTTTGTTTTCTGTCCATTTTAGATGCAATTTGGACAGGTTGTTCTCCTTACCAAAGGGATCATTGCTGCCAAATTTCAAAAAGAGTGGCTAAAGGGTCCCAATTTTATAAGCAATGGAATTTTCATGATTTTAAAGGAAGTTACAAATTTCCTTAAATCAATTGCAGGTGTTGCCTCTGTTTAAATTATAAAGGTTTTACTAGATGCAGAGATCTGAATTTTGGAGTATTGTAGAGAGGGTGAAGAAGACAGGAGTAGGTGGGCAGAGCAGAAGAGGAGCAGATGCCAGAGACACTGGCACAGACTTCAGTCATTGGCATCCCAAAATCTGTGGGGGCATACGTGGGAGAGAGTAAGTGCAGAATTCTGTTTTTATGAGCACTTTCAGTGAGGCTGAAGACTGCAGCATATGCAGTCACATACAAAGAGAACTGAGCCAGCCTATGAGCCACACAAGATCTAGCCATGGTGGGGGCTCTGCAGCTTGGCAGAAGTTTATAGTTGCTCTCCAATGCCCACCCCAAGTCTCCCTGGTTGCAGTGGTTGGAAGCCCGGGCAGCATCTCCTAGGGATGTGCATTCATTTTAGTTATTATTAATAACTAATATGAAAAAGTCATTTTAGTATTGGATATTACAATAACAAAAAAAATGATTAATAACTAAAAAATGAATAAATTTTAGTATTAGGTATTAGCTCTGCTCTGATTGCTGCATGCAGAGCTAGAGCACATGCCATGGCTCCAGCCTGTCTGTGACTTGCTGTAAACAAGAGTTCAGAAGGGGGTCAGAAGGGAGGGGGAACCATGAGTGACTTCTTCTCTGTCCAATTGCATACACTGTAACACAGAATAATTCCTTTGATAGGTCATTCTTTGGACATGCTGTGTAAGATTTCTGTACCAATCAGGGTGGCAGGGAGGTCATGGTGAGTACTCTTAGCCTTCTGCCAAGGTGAGGAACTTTGCCAGTGTTAGTTCAGTTTAAGACAGAACGCCTGCTGTGTTTTTCTCTCAGCCTCACTTAGACAATTTGACAATTTTAAAAACAGGTCTCTGTGTCTCATTCCTTCCTTCCCATTATTCCCACTGTTCATTGTCTTTGTCTGTCATCCTTGTCTGTCTGTCTGTCTGTGTAATATTGGGCATTTTTACACACACCTTCAAGAACTGGTCTTTCAATCTTCTAGGTTTACAAGTCCCGTGTCCACAAGTAAGTTCCAGATGCATTCTTCACACACACACACTGCCCTGAGGCAGTTCCTGGATACATTCTTCACACATACACTGCCCCAAGGCAACCTTAAGTAGCTGTAGCTGTAGACGTGAAGGGCTGCCATGGAAACCAAGTGACCACAGTTGCCGGGAGCAAAACAGTTTACCAGAAGAACTTTTTACACACAAAAGTTCTGGAAGAAGTTCTGTGCAGAAGTTCAAAGTGTCAGATGTTTAAGATCTGGGTGAGTGATTTAGACACACAGAAAGTTCAGGATGTAACAACAAACATGCAAGAAAAATGTGCCTGTAAAAACACCCATTGTCATTGTTCTGTACTGTTTTTGGAAGTGCACTGTCTTGTGCACTGAGTGCAGTAACTAAGATTTTAGAAAAAACAAAGACGTTAAAGATGGAAATGTGTATGCAAAACATGAAA
This sequence comes from Sphenodon punctatus, assembly GCA_003113815.1. NCBI lineage: Eukaryota > Metazoa > Chordata > Lepidosauria > Sphenodontia > Sphenodontidae > Sphenodon > Sphenodon punctatus. Next base: position 471,215 of record QEPC01005382.1, on the reverse strand, counting down.
ATTACATTACTTATAAAATAGGAACCCGTTATTCAATCTTCATGAAATTTAGCAGTAATGATACTTTGGGTGAGGAGTACAATCTTTCCAAATGCATCCAAATTAGATGGGAAGCAACACTTTACATCCAGAATGAATCACAAACTATGATCTTTATAAAATCTGGACCCTTTATCCATTCTTCTGAAATTTGGCAAAGATGATCCCCTGGGTAAGGGATACATTCCCTCCAAGTTTCATGCAAATTAGACAGGACAGAAAACAAAGAAGTTACAGCCTCATACGTATGTCCCAAAATTTAAGTGTTTTTAATGACAACATTTTTGTTTTTATTCTGAAATTCTTTTTTTTTTTCTGGAAAAATGATTTTTTAAAAATATTAATACCAGAAAAACAAAAACAAAATGCACACCCTATACTGGAAACAGTTTTAATGACTTTACTGAACATTTTAAAATACTTTATTTATTATCAGTAAACTGTTGCTGTAGCAGCGGGGTTCCCCGAGCCTCACTGGTGCCCTGGATGTTGATTTTGGAATTAGCGAATCTCCAGCTGCCATGCCCTTCCAGCTCACTCTGGTTTTCTTCCCCCATGGGGAGAGTGCATTTCCAAAGGATTCCCCTTTAAGGGTCCCTGCCCTTGGCATACAACCTCCCCTTATAGCCAAGGCCTATGCCCCCAACAATGCACAGTTTAATTGGGTTACACCCCTTCTTAGTCTTAGGATTCATGGAATCTACTGCCAGAGGTTGTGGTAAAGGTCAGTACTATAGCTGAGTTTAAAAGAGGTTTGGACAAGTTTCTGGAATATAGGTTCATTAGCAGCTATCAGCCAGACAGGATCAGGGAACATGACGGGAACTGGAGGAAAACAACAGGGAATGGACCCTCCATTGTGACATGTTGGGTGCTTCTCCCAGGCCACCGTGATTGGCCACTGTCGGAGACAGGATGGGATAGATGGACCATTGGTCTGACCCAGTATGGCACTTATGTTCTTATGACCCTTCAGGGTCAAACAGAGTCTTTACCAATATGTAGGGCTCAGCCTCTTTAAGGTCTGAGACCCTCAGGGCTTCTTTACAGTCCCAGTGGCCTTAAGCCAAGTAGATCCCACCTGGTTTATTTAGTAGAGGTGTGCACCAGGGGCTCATGTCATTTTTGTTTTTGTTTTTTGTTTTCGTTATTTAAATATGTCATTTTCATAAATATCAAATTGTCATTTTTGTTTTTGCTTTCATTTTCGTTTTCTGTTGGTTTCAATGGAAAACACATTTTCGTCTGTAACTTTTTTTCTCATTATATTTGGCTGAAACGTGGAGTGATTATACCTCCAATGGAAGGCATTATGTGTACCAAATTCCAAAAAGATTGAATAAAGGACTCCAATTGTAGAAGCAGCTGAATTATTTTATTTTGCAAAAAGCATCATATACATTCTTAGGTGTACCTTCTTTGCCTCACACTTAATGTAGATGAAACTTGGCATGTTTATACCCCTTCTCATATTTACTATCTCTACCAACTTTCAGAAGGATTGGATAAAAGGTCCTGGTGGTATAAGCAATTAACTTATAAATGTATGTCTGACTGTAACATCTTTGTAGTCCAACTAGTGTACATGAAATTTGGCAGGGATCTACTTAACATGTTCTCAATCATATCTGCCAAATATCAGAAAGATGTGATAAAGAGTTTTATATGCCTGCACCGCTTATGCAGAGAAGAGAAGGAGCCTATGCCAGGGATTCTCTTACGTGTCACTGTGGTATAAGATCAGGTTGTGATGCTAATTGGCCAGCAGAAATGTCAACCAAATATCCTAATTCTGTGCTATGACCATCCCAACATCTCCCCACCACTTGTTACTGGGAAGTCAGAAGCATCTGTTTACAAAAGAGTCAATAGAGATTATTTTATGTCCTCTGTCACAGTGCTGCAGGATGAGATTGTGATGATAATTGGCCAGCCTGGATGTGTAAACTATTTATTTATTTATTTATTAAAAAACTTATACCCCACTCCCTCCAGCCCTAAGGCAGCTTGGGGTGGCTCACAACATCTTAAAACCATACATGTCTCCTGATTGCTGGGATGCTATCCCCAAAGTTCCAGTTATTAGGGATGTGCGATCATGGTTCGGAAGTTCGGAGTTCGGCCCGAACTCAACTTGTTCGGACGGCCAAACTGAACTTCCAAACTGAATGCTCAAACTTCCAAACAGTTTGGATGAGTTCGGATTAATTTGGATGAATTCGGGGGCAGGAAAAACGTGACTTTGGGTGGGAAAAACGTGACTGGAAGGGGGAGGCAGCTGAGGAGCAGATTTCCTGGAACCAGGAAGAACTGAACAGCCAAACCGAACAGCAGAACCCAAACTCGGGTTTCGAACTGAATGTCCGAACTTCTGAACGGCGTTCTGTTCGCCCATCGCTACCAGTTATGTCCCTTCTATGCCCGCCTGAGGACCGCCCCCTATGCCCGCCTCAAATCCAATACTGATTGGTCCTGTAAAGCTAGAAGCATGCAGTAATTGGTCAGTGAATGTGTCTGTCAGTCTTTTGGGTTCTTCCACATCCTCCCTCGTACAGCCTCTCTTCCCCTACCATGCCAGGTGCCTGCCTCTGACTGGCACTGCATGTGCTCCTATTTAATGGTCTTCATGGGGACAACTTCAATTGCTTATAAAATTGGGTACCTTTATCAAATTGTCCTGTAATATGACAGAGATGACAAGGAAGGTATGTGATACATTCCTGCCAAATGTCTTGTAAACAGGGTGGAATATACAAATGGTACAGCTGGAAATGTATTTTCAAGTTATGTCTTTTACCATCAGGACCCTTTATCCATTCTTTCTGAAAATTAGCAGGTATGGTAATATTATGGAGGGACATAATATTCATAGGTGTCATGCAAATTGGATGGAAGATAAAAAAAAAAAAAGTTGTAGCCATGAATGTGTATGGAGATTTTCTTATAACCTCAATGTTAAATTGCTTTTAAAATCGGTTTTCATTATCTAATCATTTCTAAAGTTGGCACACACAGTTTTCTCCATTGGGGGTACAATCTCCCCAATTTTCATCAGAATTGAATAAGAAACATAAATGTTTTAGCGGGAAATACGTTTTTCAGTTTTTCCCCTTTATTTCAAAAACAAAATGTCATTTTTGTTTCTTTTTTCATTATTATTATTTGTTGTTTTCGTTATTGCAAAAACAATAGCAAAAATGACAATTTTCTTTATCCTTATTGTAATAACAAAAATGACATGCACACACAGGCTTTGAGTTCCATTGTCCAAGGGGATCTCTGGAGAAGGCTTCAGTCAAGAAGCAGAGGGAAGTAAGGTAGATAGCTCATTCGCCTACCGCCACACTCAGAAGACTGAGCTCAGGCCCTTTATAGGCCTCACACCACACGCGTACACCACAGTCACATAACTGTCCATGAAGGAAGGGAAAACAGGTGATGGAGGTTGTGAGGGAAGGAACCTAGGTTCAGAAGGGCAGGGAATAGGACTTTCGTTCTCGAAGGGAGAGTGAAAGACCCCCAGGAAGGGGAAGGGGCTGACACTCTTCGCACTGATTCACAGGGAAGTAAACAAGGACCAGAAAACAATTGTAACCACTATAACTCTCAATAAGGTACACAAGCGACAAAGCAAAACACACACTTAGCGCCGGTAATCAGAGTCTGAGAAGGTGGCCCCTACCTAAGCTGTGTGCCTCACAGCTCCGGGGTTTATACTGCAGAATCTGCCCCCATGTGTGCTTACAGCCATGCGGAGCGCCGCACTGGCTCAGGCACTGACCTCACGCTGCGTGAGGTCCCTGGCTGGGGATCTGTGGGGCTGGCATCAGGTCACCAGCAGCAAACCGACCAGAATGAGATGGAAACATATGTGCCTGTGTGCCTGCCTCCCTGCACCACCACCTATCGCAATGATGAACAAAGTGTGCCTAATCACGCACTAATTCTCTCTCTCTTTTTCCTATGCCCTGCTGTTTGTGGGGCAGTCAGTTGGGGGTTTGCCAAGGCTCCCCTCTCTGATACCACACCACTTAAAGGCTTCCAAATGACTACCACCAACAGTAAGTGAAACCAGTATCCAAGTATTATATGTCACCTCAGCTTCCCAAGGTGACCCCCCATTGGGCAATCTATTTGCGATCTGAAGAAGATGCCCCACCACTTAGGGGCTTCCCAAGGCAGCCCCCCATGGGGCGATCTCCGTGGAACCTGAAGATGATGCCCTGCTGCTCGGGGGGCTTCTATATGACTACCAGTGCTGCCAGAGAGCCTGTGTGTCTCTCTCTGGAACCCCCCCTCCGCCCAGAAACTTGCCTTGCTGCTGCTGCCCCCTTTCCTGCCAAGCTGCCACCTGCCCGACTGCCTGCTCCTTCGATGCCACCCGCCGCCTGCTGCCAGAGAGTCTCTTTCTCTCTCTCTCTCTCTCTGGCACCCCACACAGAAACATGCCCTGCTGCTGCCACCCCTGCTCATACCAAGCGGCCAACTGCCTGACTGCCTGCTCCTCCGTCTGATGCACACACTGCCACTGCCTACTGCCACAGAGTTTCTCTCTCTGTCTGTCTCTCTGGCACCCCCACACAGAAACATGCCCAGCCCCTGGCTGTTCCACCTGCGGTGCTGTCTATAAACAGCTATAAGCTACCCCAGGGTTCTGGGGCCATCGTTCCAGTCACAGGGGCCTGTCATTCCACTGCATCCAGAAGTAGCCACTCCATTCCCAAGAACCATCATCAAGGTTCTGGGGCCATTGTTCCAGTCACAGGGGGCTGTCATTCCACTGCATCCAGAAGCAGCTAATCCAGTCCCAGGAACCATATTCAACTTCACGAGCTCCTCTAGGTATAGAAAGCACCCACTGCTGCCTGCTGCCAGAGAGACCCCCCCCTCTTTCTGCCACTCCCTCACAGAAACATGCCCTGCCACTGCCGCTGTCACTGCTGCTCCTGCAAAGCTGCCACTTGCCGACGCACCCCCCCCCTCAGGAAATGAGACACAGAGACATAAATGGATTTTAAATTGGCCGCACTCTTTATTCAATAAATCATGGAAGTTGGTGGAATTGCTTCTAAGCAATTTTGGGTCCAGTATTTTAAACCTAAAACGTGAAGCATATTA
>QEPC01005382.1:446939-464987 GCA_003113815.1 Sphenodon punctatus | reverse complement strand
GAGAGAGAGAGAGAGAGAGAGAGAGAGAGAGTCCCCGCTGCTAGAATGAGAGAGAGAGACACTCCCGTCCATGCCGTCAACCTGCAGTACATGACCAGAGAGAGAGAGACAGAGAGGCTTCCAAGTCCCTGCTGCTAGAACAAGGGGGAGGGGGTGGAGTTGCATCCTGCTCAAGCTGCCACCTGCCAGAACCAGAGAGAGAGCTCATCTCACATGAGCTCATGGTCAATGCCCCCATCCAGCAGCAAACTCATCAGAATGAGATGGAAATAATACACAACATAATGATGTTCCTGCCTGTGTGCCTCCCTGCACCTGCTACCACCTATCACAATTATTGAATGAAGTGTGCCCAATCATGCACTAATTCTAGGGACATCATTCAACTCCCATGGGCTGTCATTCCACTGCATCCAGAAGCAGCCATTCCAGTCCCAGAAATCATCATTAAAGTACTAGGGACATTATTCAGCTCCCATGGGTCTCTCTCTCTCTCTCTCTCTGACACACCCACACAGACACAAGCCCTGCTCCTCCTGGTGAGCAGAATACGCTACCAGTGCTGCTGTTGTCAGGTAGGGATCTGAAAAGCTGTATATATAATGAGGTTCTGCCGCCTGCCAGAAGCAGCACAGAGGGGTAAAAGATTGGACAGGTCAAAATCGGCTGGTAACAAATATAACTTTTATAATAACATTTTAAAACACATTTTAACTATGAACAAAATAAACATTTGGATTATAACAAGACATAGAAAGATAACTCAGGCTTCTTTGGGCCTGTCCCTGGGAACATGGGAAAAAGGGGACAATGGTGCGTGGGACCGAGGTGTAGGGACGTTATCGACCTCTGCCCCATGTTGCCTCACAATGTTCAAGGCCCCCAACATGGACTCCTTTTCAGTATGTATGTACTGTGCATAAGCCTGGGCCTGCTGCTCCCTGATCTAGAGCTCCCGTGATCGCTCCACCAGCCTGTCCTCCACATCCCTCGTGTGGACCTTGAAGCCCTTAATATATTTTTGGGTGGGCCTCCGCAGCAACCCCCAAAATGTCCTGACTTTGGGTATGTCCTCTTCCTGTGAGGATAGTGAATCATTCGAGGAGCTGGAGGGGGAAGAACTGGGACGGTGCCTCTTCTGGCGTGATTTCCTCCCTTCCACCACCCGATGTTCTTCCCTGCTCCTGCCAGCAGGAGACACATCCCTCCTCACCTTGATGAGGTGGACTGTCTCAATGTGGGCAATCAGTCCCGATATGGTCCCCTGCATCCCCCTCTTAATCTTTTTTGTCGCAGATCTAAAGAATATTAAAAGATAGGAACATAAGAAGGTCCATACTGTGTCAAACCAATGATCTATCAAGCCCTGCCTTCATTCTGTCTCCACAAGTGGGTGGGTGGCCAATCTCTCTCTCTGCGGGGACTTTCTAACAGGTCATCAGGCAATCCATTGCCTGTTTTTCCAGCCCCCATGCCTTATCTTGCATTGTGTGAATCTGCCTTTGGGGGTATAAAAATACTTCCATACCTCGGACCTTGTTGCCTGGTTTGGTCCTGTGATATCTGCCTTGATGGACTTTCGGCACCAGCAGCGTCATCATCACCCTCTCTAAACCAGGAACACATAAACACCTACATAATATCATGCATTCATGGTTATGCCTCTAGTCCTTCCCAGACCAATACCCATTCTCCCACACCAAGTGGATGGATGGTGCTGCTGTGTATTCACCTCTTTCCGTTTCTCCCACGTACACCACCACCACCTGGGGTGCTTTAGTGTCTGCAAGTCGAGACTCTGGCTGCTACTGCTGCTGAAAGAGCCTCTCTCTCTCTCTCTGACAGACCATGAAATAAGACATGTGCAAATCCTGCCCTTCCTGCGGTGCTTGCTGTCTGCAAGTACAGAACCCTGGCATGTCTCTAGGTGCTGCTGCTTGTGTCTGACTGTCCACCCACCTGCCAGCCTACTTCTTCTCTGCCACCAGCTGCTGTCTGCTGTTGCTGCTGAAAGAGCCCCCCCTCTCTCTCTCTGTCAGACAGACCATGAAATAAGGCACGTGCAAATCCTGCTCCTCTGCTGCCACCCGCTGATGTCCGGCTCACTGCTCGTGCCTGACTGCCCACCCACCTGCACACCAGCAAGCTTGCTCTAAAGGACAGTAATCTTCTTGTTGTCAAAGTTATATGGAACAATAAATTTTTAAAAAACAAATTTTACAAACCTGGCAGTGGCACCTTCTCTGCCCTCCTCCTCCTCTGGTGAGGAGCCCACCTCCACCACCTCATTAGATGGTCCAGCCTGGGCCTCCATGATTTGTTCCTCCTCCACCTCCACCTTGACCTTCCTCCTCAGGTTCTTCTTCCTACCAGTGTTGCTTCCTTCACCTTCCATCCTCAGATTCCTCGCACAGACACACACAACCCACCCCCCACCCCCAACTAGCCATAACAGAGTGGACACACACAAGTTCACGACCAAGCAGCCACACACAGACACCACACAGCTGATCGAACTGCCACATCCCTACTGCAGTCTCCTCCACTGTCTGTCCCCATGTATTCTCCTCTCCAAACCCATATCTTTCTCTCTTCCAGAGGGGAATTAGTTGTCCCTAAATCTCTCTCTCCCTGCAGCCCCACAATACAATTAAACCAACACCAAAATCAGACCTAATCTTTTAAAATTTCCACTCTGTCACATCTAAAACCTCATTCTGCCCCCCCCCACACCCCGTCAGTCCACTTCCAGCACCTGAACCTCTCACCCTACTGCCAGCCCCTCCACATATTTAGCCCTACACCCTCCCACTGCCCAACCTCCATCACCCCACACCTTACCTCTCTCTCTCTTTGGGTATTTTAAAATGGGACAGCTTTTCAGCCACCGTGCTTTGCTCCTGCCCGGGGTGAGACCCCTCACCCTGCCGCTGAACAAACATTCCGGCAGCTGGGGCTGCGAAAAGGGTGGGGGATGTGCGGATGTGGGTCCACACAGCCCCTCCTTCACACTCCTTATCATGGTCCTGTTTCTTCCCTGACGAGCGGGTGCAGCAGCCTATGAGGCTGCGGCTCCCACCCCAAACTTCTCTGGCCACCAGCTGGGTTTGGGTGGAGTGGGCCATCAGAAGTGATGGCCTGCTCTACCACGGTCTGGTGTAGGCTTCCCCAGACCATGGCAGGACTTAGCCCGGGATGTGCACTTGCAGGGAGCCCAGTACACACGTCAGGTTAGCCCTGCCATGATCTGGGATTACCGCTGCTCCTGCCCATGGTGAAAAACTGCTGGGCGGGAGCAGATGTGACACCACCGCCTGTGGTCACGCGTGGCCACAGGCAGTGGTGTCACATCTGAAAATACCCTTTCTCTCTCTTAGTGGCCCATTCATTCTGACAATGTGGCTATTATGATGAATGGCCCATTGAAATGAATGACAGATTGGTTTCTCATTAAAGCCAATGGGAAAATACAGATCCGTAAACACAGAAACCTGTAATGGTGTTGTGAATTTTGGAATAAATCTGTAATTGCCATTTTTGGGCAGTTACTGATTCATTTGAATCCATAACGCCCCTCACTATCTGGCACTACAAGATGTGTTAATAGGCTTCCCACATTGATGATGGTAAACAAGTATAATACCTTCTAGCTTTCTTTTCTCCCTTCTTTGCATCTTTTTTAGAATATAATTGCTAATTGGTACTATGCATTTCTGTGGGGGGATGGGGAAAGGGTTTCCTGCAGACAATATAGCATTAGTAGTGTTATTCATACAAGCTGCCCAGTTAAACCCATAAGAGCTTGGCACTCCTACTTGAGTCAAACTATCCAACCAATATGTGAGCAGGCTGAATTCCATCTGAAAACATAGACATGAATGCAGGCAGCCAACACATCCTTTTTGATTATCATGTGTGGTTGTTCAGGGCATCAGTCCCAGCAGATTGTCTAGCAGTTATCCACTTAATATTAAAGAGATATCCCTGTGTTTTGACTTAAGTTATTTAACAAGGGGGGCTGGGGGGGGCGGAGACTGAACTTAGGGACATCTTCGAATGTTCTAACAGGCAGGGGTTGAAAAGCAGCTTATATGTTAGTGTCTGTTTCCTGTTGTTTTTCTTTAAAAAACAAAAAAAACAAAAAACAAACTGATCCTTGTTTCCCAGAGCAAGATCTGTCCATAGATGGAGAAATACACTTTTCTGCATTCTGACTAAAAGTTTCAAACTTAAGCCCAATGCTGAACACTAGTCTGAGTAAGTTTACTCCCGTGAGAAATTCTATTATGTTTAATAATTGGACTTCTCAAAGAATTTGCAGGACTGGAGCCTTGAGGTGTTACTACACAAGACACCAGTTCGGCAGCAGCCTGACCCAACACGGGAAGGGAAAGCACCGCGGATACAGTCCAGACCGGGTTGGGACATCAAACAAACATGCCGGCTGCTTGGGAGGGTGGGAAGATGCACAAACATGCAGTCAGCTGTGCCCATCCCCGCTCTGTGCCTATCGCCCCGCCCCCTGCCATGACCGTCAGCCATGGTGGTCAAAGACAGCTGCCATGACAGCCCCTATCCAGGTCTGGTTATGGTGGGCCACAACACATGTGTTAGCCCGCTATGGCCTGCTTTGACCCAGTCAGGTGGACTGTAGCCCAGGTTGTGACCCTGGAGGTCTTGGGATCACAGCCTGGCTAGCTACCGACACACCTCGGGGCAATCCCGGGCCAGCATCTGGTGCCCTCTTAAGAGACATTCTGGTGGTTCATGAGCCAAAACATGGAAAAATGGGCTTCAGCAGACCACCGTAACATTGGGTCCTTTTTACACAGATGCTCTAACACCCATAAAATGGGTATTACATTTTATTATACATGTTGCAGGGCACCACTGCAGCCAATCACCATGGGCCCTGTGCACACATGATGCCTCCACCCAGTTCCTCTGGGTGGAGATGGGTGTTGACCAGTGGGTGTGGAGCATTTCCCTGGGTGGAGATGGGTGTTGGCCGGGAGCAAACACTCACCAACACCCACTGAAAGTGATGTTTACACAGACGCCCTCACCCATCTCCACCCAGGGAAATGTTCCCCACCCACCGACCAACACCCATCTCCACCCAGTTCCTCTGGGTGGAGGCATCATGTGTACACAGGGCTCATGGTGATTGGCTGCAGTGGTGCCCTGCAACATGTATAATAAAATGTAACACCCATTTTATGGGTGTTAGAGCGTCTGTGTAAAAAGGGCCTTGTTCATCACCTTTGGTGTTAAAAATTAAGCTTCAGATTCTTATTTAGGTGACTTTAGAGGGTTTTTTTTTACAACAGCTGAGCATCTGCAGCTCTCTGAATATGATGTGGTTACCTCATGGTTTTCAGTGGAATAATGGGTGTGCCATGTGAGTGTTTTAGAGATGACTGTAAAGCAAAAGGGTGCTCTATGTTTTACTCTGAGATGCACACATATTTCCATTGAAAACCATGAGGTAACTGCTAGTCACCCTGTGGTAAACATCAAATATCAATTGGCATTGCAACCCCATCCACAGTTGACATGACTCCAGTTGTGATCTTGACCAACAGTTTGAGAACCTCTGCTCCATGCCTCCATTCAGTTTGTAGGAGCTGAGAAACAGAGATATGTTGCTACTTAATCAGTGGTTTAGATGCCTATCCTTAGGCATGAACAATTTGATGGCATTAAGGTGTTAAAATAATTTATAACTTTAAAAATCTCATTTATCCCAAAATGTAATATTTTTCAAAAAGTTATTTAATAATAATAATAATAATAAATAATAATAATAATTATTATTATTTCAGACTAGGTGCTATTCATAAAGCACTGGGCAGTAAATTCTAATTTTTCTCCAGTAATTTTGTAAGCTTTTTTACTTGTTTCTTTCTTAACCCTATGAAATAAATCAGCCACACATAACCCTGACAGTGAAGTCTGTTGTAGCACCTCATTAAGCTACTGCTTCAGAACTCATTTTCCCCTCACCCACTTCTGCCGAATGCTTCTAGTGATTGGGAGGGTCAAATGATGCTACTAACTCTGGCTGCAATCCTAAACGCATTTGGGCTGAGCTGGCAGTCAACAGGGCTCTGTTGGCTCATATACACTTATGACTGCAGACTCTTTTGTCACTGAGCCATACTTTGCCCTCCCTTATGCTCGTGTAAAGATGGAATAATGCCTGTTCAGTGACATAATTCCAGATACATAGCAGTATAGCCAAGAGAAGAACATGGCTGATGTTGCATATATTTGCTCTTAGTTTTGTATCGTTTTTCAGATTATATTTCATGTCTGGAGAAGTAATATATGTGCTGTTATCAGTTCTACTTTGATGTAACAAATTTTTGAGTCATTTCTTGGAGATTTAGGCAAAGGAAAGACACCAAATATTTATGTTAGGGCAGATGGCTTTTACCTTATAGGTGACCCTGTGACAGTCACAGAAAATATACATTCTCATTGAAAACCATGAGATGACTGCCATTTATCCTGTGGTAAACTCCCCCTGTCTAAGCAGGGGTAAGTAGTTCCTAAGCTGGTACCCCAGAATATGTGACCATTCCTGAGTAAATTGCCATGCAGTAAAGTACCCTGAGCTAATTTCTCCCTTTATAGTGAACATAGCTTAAGGACTATAGTTTAACTTTTACATCCTCTCGTGCATCAAAGGCTGTAGGGGGAGGGGAACTCTAGCTGCAACAGTTTCAAGAAGCATTATGCCTGTGGACCTTTTACGGCATACAGTATACAATGCCCAAGGCAGTGGCACTACTAGTTTTGTATGTGTTATGAGCCAGGCTACACCACATTTAGCTCAAGCTACTCTGGATCTTCTAACTCTGCAAGAAGAGCCAATATTATTCCTAAACTGTAAATCCACCTATTGCAAGCAGTGGAACAGTTGTCTGGGCCCATGGGATGGGGCTGTCCACAGGCACGCCTGGCTGCTTATGCCAGTAGTTTCCAAAACAATTCCCAGTGTAATCCCATTTTGAGACTTAGGTAAAATCCTGAGACCCCCAGGCAGCAACAAAGACATATGTAAATGAAGGGAACAAAGCATTTACCCCAAATGTAGGCTTTTGCCCTACACATGCATTCACATGGTACACACATTACACTGAAAACTGCCAGTTACTCTGTGGTAAACTATCAAATGTCAATTAGGATTGTGGCCCCATTCACAATTAGCATGACTCCAGTTGGGTTCTTGACGGACAGTATGAGAACCTCTGCTCGATGCCTCGGTTCACTTTATAGAGCTGAGAAACAGAGACAAATGCACAAAAATCAGGCACTTTCTACCACTTTGCTAAATACCTTTACTCATTTTAAAACACCACCACCTATTATACCACGCCTTCCTATCGCATTAAGTTATTGTAAATACCCTAGTCCTAATGATATATCTTTGTGTGGAACATTCAGAATTTATGACTTCAGGGAATAGCATTATACAATGGAAACAGCCTGCAGCTTGGGTCTCAGCTGGTTGTGAAACTAAAATGCTGGAGAGCTGGAGCCGGATGCATTGTTCACAGTCAGCCAGATATTTGGTTTCACTAACTAGCTAAGATGCCTTTAGTCCAGTGGGTTTCTGTGCTTAATTATTGATGGGGTGTTTATATCTACTAAATTATACCGAGGGCATTTTGGTGGCGGTGTTCTGACGCTTAGCTTGTTTTACTCAACTGTTAAATGTTTGCTTTGACAGCTTTAGGAAAATATGCATGTCCGTTTAGCCTGCCCTGGTATTGCATTTCATTACCAACCCTACCTGTATTCCACTCTAACTCTTATCTAGTTTAACTGCTGAAAATTATTCATAACCACATTAGAAATTAATGAAATTAAAATTATATAAATATATTTTATGTATAATATTTATTTATCTATTTATTTATTTAAACTTATATGGTGCTCTTCTCCTAAGGTTCAGAGCAGGTGACAACATTAAAACTGTATAAAAATAGAACTATGCAACATATAAAAATCCATATGTGTGTGTGTGTGTAGAGAGAGATATAGCTATAGATGTAGATATACATAGATACGTGTGTGTATATATATATGGAGAGAGAGAGAGAGAGAGAGAAATCTTTCAGGAGTGCCCTCTTTCAGGTTCCAAAAAGAAAGATGGTCCGAAGCCATTTTAATCATCTGAAGTATGACACTTGGTTACTGTTGCAAATATTCCTGTAGGAGCATGAGAAGTCCATGCAGAGTTAGTTCCTTAAGCAGTTACCCAGTTGCAGGTGTAGACAAACCAGCTTTAATGAGGATTGTCTTGTACAGCTGCCACACGAAGGCCTCCTTCGATCAGCATCCTGATATATACAGGTTCTATCTGCCCAGCAGGGCCTTATGGGGAGGGCACGCAGAGAGGCTCACCTGACTTGTCCATCACTGTGACCATCCCCTAAGGTGAGTGAATATAACTCTAGGTAGCTGCAGGGTTCTTCTTCGAGGATCTCTGCAACTCTCACGTATGGATACCTCCCTGCTCTGCAGGGCATCGGAACCTTCAATTATGTCAACAGTTTGGAATAGTCCTGAGTGGCTGCTGCCCCTTTAAGAGGGCTGAGCATGGGCACCAAGAGGAATGAGACTTGTGCTGGGCATGGCAGAATCAGTCCTGAGGGCATGTGCCAGCCTGCGAAGGAAACAGGCTGAGAAATCCTGATACAGAGTGGGCTGGAAGCCTGCCCATGCCCACTCTGCCTGTATAAGAGGAAGGCTGAGGTGAAGAAGGCAGTAACCTCTGCCTGGAAAGAGCAACATCTTCCTGGAAAAAGCCTAGCTCCTACTCTATGCTTTCCAGGGTGCTGAAGACTGGAGAACCAATGTGGACCCAGGCAAGCGGGAAAGGCTGTGCCCAGGAGGGAGCCTCCTACCTCGGGAAGGCTTGGCCAGAGCCTCGGGTTGAGGCCTGTCTGAATGGACTTGGGGGGTGGGGGTGTTCTAGGTTGCTCCTGTGCTTGAGTGAGACTGTGCTGGGCCTGCAGGGTGGAGGCGGACAAGCCGACAGCCCCAGGGATTGTGGACACTGTGGATTGTACTGTGCCTAATAAAGACTGTGGATTTGATGCCCTCTAGACTGGTGTAGTGTTGGGTCCTACAGGAGGGTACCCCTTCCTCAGAGGGGGATTCAGCCGCAGCCAGGACTGAATAGGTGTAACAGCGGGGTAGTGCTAATTCCCCAGAGACACCCCAGCGCCCCCATGTGGCCCTGGGAAGAGCCGCTTCTACAAATAGTCTAGGAACTTCAGAGGTTCCAGCCTCCCCTTCCCCTTCCCCTCCTTTCATTTGCACGGGCTTTTGCTCGCTCGAGACAGGATTCTATAAAGGGAGGGGGAAGGAACCCTTCCACTTCAGCTCTATCCAACTGCTTCAGGCAGCCGGAAGACCTTCGGTGCTCTCCGGCACTTGTCAGCTAGAAAACAGTTGTGTTCACTATCCTTCTTATTTTTTTTTATTTATTTTTTTATTTCCACCATTTGAATCATCTCAAAGTCAGGAGCTACTTCTCCCCACCCCCTCCCCTGAGGGGTGGGAAGGGAGAACAGACACCGGACACTTTCCCTCAGCAGCCTCTTCCCAATCAGCCAGGCTTTAAGCACTGCAGTTCTTGCCCTGCCCCCTTATCAGTGAGTGATCAGCACGTTCAGTGCTTAGGCTGTCTCGGAGAGACGCACAACACCCACTCCTGTTCTGCGTATGCTGCCCTTTTAACAAGGGCTAGAGATAATAGATCGCTCCACTAAAAGAGTTACTGACAAGGAGGGCTCTCCAAGGGGGCGAACAAGGACCTGTCAGGCTCTCTCAACAACCGGCAACTAGCCACTCAGCCATGCAGGCCGCAGAGCCCCAGCTGCTGGGGGCTCTTATCCTAACACTTCCACACAGTGGCAAGACAGCACTGTGGAGGCCTCCCTCTCAGCTGCACAATCGGAGCCACAACCTCCTGAAATGGCAGCCAGCTCCCACCATAGGGAACGCCTTAGAGACAAAAATGCCACAGAGATGTGTCCGTTTCCACAGAGGAGACTAAAGTATTTCAAGCTATGTTGCAACATTTATTCACTGCAATGCCACAAATCCCAAATAAGGTGGTGAAGAAAACACAATCGGGACCAGTATTTGGGATGTTGGGAAGTGGAGATCCTGTACAAATTATGATCCCACTGTTTGATTAACTGCTTGAGACCTCAGGCTCGATCTGGGCAAACCCAGCCTCAGCTGTACCTACAAATAAGTTGGCGGATTTGTCGGTGCACCCCCCCAAAGAAGACGAGGACACGTTCAATGGGATTAAACGGCGGCACACTTTATTGAATATTAACAAGCAGGAAGGGGTGGGGTGGGGTCACCCTTTCCGCCTCCCCCCCTTCCTGAACTGGGGTCCTTATTTCTACTAAACTTATTAACTACTAATTAAACAACCCCTTTTGGAGGAGGTCCCCTCTTCTCCCCTCTCGGTCCCCACATTCTGTGCGTACCTTGTCCCCTGTTCCTCAATTAAATCGAGAGGGTAACCTCCTGTTCCTTCCTTTACTATTAACTTATGCCCTGCCTTGTGCCCTGGGTTTTCCCAGGCCGGGCGGGTTGTTCGTGGCTGCCCCATCTCTGGGGTTAATTTCAGCAAAGGTTGAGAACACCGTTACCCGCTGTTTGGCAGATGCTCCTCCCAGAAGGTGCGGCCGTCCATCTCTCCCTTCAGGTTGGCCATACAGTGGGCCACGCTGTGGCGACTATGCCATGGACCTTCCCATCTCTAAAGGAGATGCTGCTACCCATGCTATTCTAACTTATAACTTTGAACCTTGTAACTTCCAACCTTGGGCTTACCTCTTCCCATCGCCACCAAAACTGCCAGCTTTGCTTGGCTGGTTTGCCGCCACACCAAAACCACTGATTATCTGCCTCAAGTGTTGTTTCAGGACCCCGAGGTATAAATCACATCCCACATCTGATAGGTGAACCCCGTCACCACTGAAAAGTTCATCCCTATCGTACTGCATGTCCACATGTTTAATAACCCGACCTCCCCTGAGCCGCAGCCAATTACCAATTTCAGCATTGGCTCTCTGTCTGGCCCAGTCAACTCGACCTGGGCGCACCGCTGTGGTCCATACTCTCCTCGGGAGCATTTCTGATCAGACAATTGTGCATACTGGGAACCTGTCCTGTGTTATCTTCAGATCTAACTTCACTTGTTTCGTCAGGCCCAGCCCATTTACTCTGGGGAGGTTATTTTCCCCAAGGTGGATCACCATTACCTATGGGGCCGGGAATGTTTCCTTCACCCCCATTAATGTCGGAAGGAGTTGCTCCCATAGCATCCCCCTCCTACCAAGCCAGAAAATACTTGCTCGTTCACTTAGGCCCAGCTGGGTACCCCACCCGCTGCGTGCGGCCTTCTTCCCCACCCAGTGGACGATGCTGTGTCCGACGATCCACACAACGCACCGTTCTTGTCTCACTGGTGCTTCTGTAAAAGATATAAAGGTTAGTAACTCACTGCAGCTGTTGGCCCAGGTCGGCTGACCCGTGGTTGTGTTTCCCTTATATAGGATCGGTAGGTATTCGAGCGCCAACGCCCTATTGCCTGAATTCATTCACCTGAAAACCCCATGTCTGCTGCGACCGATGCCGTCCCTATTCTAAATGAATGGGCACTGTAGCTACCTTGGTCGAGCCCCGCCATCCTAACACATCTACTAAGGACCGCTCCAAACTGGTAACATGTCAGTGGGGATCCATCATCGTGTGTGAAAAGTGATCCCCCAACCCTTGGGCGAGACCCCAAATACCTCCTCATTGCCCCGTCGGGGCAGATACGGGGGTCCCCGGCTGGGCGAAATCTAACCCACTGTCCTTTCCCCCTCTGGTCGGTCTTCGACCTTCTCAGATGGAGGATGAGGGTATCTCCATCCCACGAAATGTCCCTTAACTGCAACGCTCGACCTGACTTGTCCCTCTGGGAATCAACAACCATCTCTCCAATCCGGAAGGCTCAGAACAAGGCAATGCCAAAAACCGCGGTAAAGAGATCGCATTTGCTATTAGAGAAACAAACCTTTTCAAGCACCCCTGTAAGGGCCATCAAGATTGGAGGCATGATTGGGGGCCGGGTATCCTGCCGGGGGGGCTTGGGGGGCCCAATGCTCCTTTAAACGGCTCATGAAGAAACCGTTATCAGGGGAGGGGTGGCCCGCTAGATGGCTTGTAAATGTGATGGCCGATATTCTCCCTGCAATCGTGCCTGGGGCCAGTCGGTCAGCCCGCAACTGCATGGCGTACTGTAATAGGCACCCCTCTGCTATGGGAAAACCTGTGTTCCATCCTTTTTGACACCTGAATTCCTGGAATTCGCTGAACGCCTTCTCATATGCCTGTCTGGTTCTGGGTGCGAGGGATCCCTGCACTACCTGGTAAAGCTCTATAATCCAAGACTCCACATGTCCCTCGGGAATGGGTCGGGTTTCTAGTTGGCCTCTGGGGCCAGCTGACAGAAGCGGTCTGCCTGAAATCGAGAAAGGGCATCGGCGATGCCATTGGCAATCCCCGGCACGTGCTTGGCAACGAATAAAATGTTTGCTCTCAAACACTTGAGAACAAAGGCACGCACCAACCTCATGACCCTCTCTGATTTAGACTACAGCTTGTTGACAACATGGATGACCGCCATGTTATCGCACCAGAATAAGACCCTCTTCTTGGCGAATTCAGCGACTCACAACTCCACCGCCACCACGATGGGAAAAAATTCCAGGAATGTCAGGTCCCGGGTTATCCCTTGTTCCACCCATGCTGCTGGCCAGGGGGCTGCACACCACTTTCCTCTGAAGTAAACTCCAAAGCCATGCCCCCCTGCCGTGTCTGACTGTATCTGGAGCTCTGCTTCCAACAGGAGTTACTTCCGCCAGAAACTAACCCCGTTGTATTGTGCCAGGAAAGATTCCCAAGTAGCCAAATCCTCCCGCATCTCCGCTGTCACCCTGATGTGGTGATGCAGCGGATGGTCGCTCCCCACTAGGGCATATAGACAGGACATGAATGCTCGACCTGGTGCAATGACCCGGCAGGCAAAATTGAGGCTGCCGAGGAGTGACTGCAATTCCCTAACTGTCACCTTTTTTGCTCCCCCCACACTGCTCACCGCTTCCCGGAGCATCCCTAGTTTATCCTCCGGGAGCCGGGAGAGTGACATTTTTGTGTCCAGCTCTATGCCCAGGTAGGTCAGTTTAGTTATTGGGCCTTCTGTTTTTTCCTGAGCTAAAGGTACCCCTATCTCCTCTGCCACCTCTTGAAATGCCAGCATTGCCTGCTCACATTCAGTGGTGCCTGCCCTTCCCGCGAAGAGGAAATCATCAAGATAATGCGTGATCCGCCCGCCACTTGCGTGGCATCACATGATCCACTCCAATACTGTACTAAACTTCTCAAAGGCTGCGCATGAGATTGAACATCCCATGGGCATTGCCTTGTCGAAGTACAATCAGCCCCCAAACTCCATGCCCAACAGCTCGAAGTCATCGGGGTGGCCCCCTAGATGGCTTGTAAATGTGATGGCTGATATTCTCCCTGCAATCGTGCCCGGGGCCAGTCGGTCAGCCCGCAACTGCATGGCGTACTGTAATAGGCACCCCTCTGCTATGGGAAAACCTGTGTCCCATCCTTTTTGACACCACGGGGTGCAGGAGTGGGAATGCCGATTTGATGTCACACTTCGCAAGGAGGGCAGATGTTCCGCAGGCACGCACCATTTCGACCGCCGAGTCAAATGATGCATACCGCACCGAACAGAGTTCAAAGCGTATTGCATCATTCACCGACTCGCCCTTGGGGTAGGACAAGTGGTGAATCATGCAGAATTTACCCAGTGCCTTTTTTGGCACGATACCCAGGGGGGATATCCGCAGTAATGATATAGGCAAGGATTCAAAGGGGCCTTGGATCCTGCCTTCCTTCACCTCTTTGTTGATCTTTTACCGCACAATCTTCTCTTTCCCCACAACGGATTTCAAGTTCCTCGCTCCCAGATGATACCGTGGGCCCACCGTCGGGATCCTGAAACCCTGTTGGAATCCTTCTACAATATACTGGGCAGTTGCTCTATCAGGGTAATCTTGGGTGGCAGCCTCCAATACCTCATGCCGAACTGGGGTTGGGGCCCTTTCCCACCATCGCCGGGGGCACGCCTTGTCCTGCGCCCCCCTGTCTGGTGTTTGCCCGCCCTCGCATCCTGTTTCCGTATTGCCGGAAATGGGAGCATGCTGATGCAGAATGCTCCCCACTGCACTGAGTACATGCATGTTTAAACCTGCACTGGGCACGAAAACACCTGCCCCCATCACTGAAGTCCCAACACGTCGGTCCTGCTGGGGACTGACATGCCCGGCCAGTCGGTGACCCCACCTGCGTGGACCCTGGTCTAGTAAGGACATGCCTGCTATCTGACCGTGGCATGTACCTGGTGCAACTGATGCATTCTAGCCAAATGTCGGGGGCGTGCACGTCCCACCTCAATCTAGGGTTGTTGGCTGCCCTCCGTCTAAAGGACTCGTCTTTGCGCAGCCACGCTCCGGGACCTCCCGTATCAAATGCCCTCCGCACTATATCGGAGTACTTGAGCATCTCCAGGCCTCAGTCTGGAAATTTGATCAATGTAACTCCCATATAGATTGTATAGGCCGCCGTCCAATTGGACCATGACCTCTCTGCTTTTGGCCTCTTAAACTTTTCTTTTTCCTTCTTCTCCTCTTTGTCGTTGGGATCTGGAATTGGGTCACTGAAAAGGAGGGTGAATATATCTATATATTTTCCACTCCAGATCTTTTCCTTAGTCGCCTGAAGGAGATGCTCCCCCAGGGGGGCCGACACATCCACGTGCCTGCCCGACAGGGGGCGCGCCACCTCCCTACTCGGACAGCGGTGGGCCATTGAACATCCACAGCACTGGGGGGCTCCCCACACGTGAGCTGCTGCCATGTAACCCCGATCCGTGCCACCTGAGTACCCTTCGCAGAGAGCTCGGTGCGGATGCCTGGGTGCAGTGGGGCTAGCACCCCCCCTTGCCATCTCCAGCCCCCATATCCCCATTCCTGCACATCCCTATCAACAGTGGGATCTAGGGGGGTCTATAATACTCTGGGCTACACTGCCCAGTCCCTTCTTCCCACCACGAGTCACCCCACTCCTCACCTGCCTGCAGAACCGGGTCTCCCCTGCACCTCTGGTCTCCGATGTAGCTTCTGGAACTGCCAGGGGTCTGGTGCACCCATTCCGACCTGTCCTCTCCCCCCTGTCTTCCTTCCCTCGAGGGCTCACCCCATGCTTTGGGTATGGGTGGCGAATCCTTTCTCCTCCTGCTGGGTCCAGGTTCCTCATCCCTATAATGAGATGGAACAGTGCAGTGCCTCCCCAGGTGGGTAGATCCCCTTGCCACAGGGAGACTATTAACCCTACCCCCGGCGGAGTCCCCTAGGCCCGCATTGCTCTCCGTGGCTACTTCAGTCGCTCCCCTTCTCTCCTGGGCACTCTCCAGGTCCTCTATCCTCGACTGGTAAGCAGCCAACTGCTCCTGCATCGCTCACAGGACTTCAGCCTGGCTGTCCCCATTTCCTCCTTTGCCCCTCTGTCCCGTTCCCTTTTTTCCTGGCCCCCCCCATTTTCTTTGGCGGGGGGTTCTTTTTAGCCCCTCGTTTTTTGGGTGGCATGTTAGTCACCTTTGTGGCCAAGGATGACCAGGCAAATTCTTTCCCTATCCCACTGCTCTCTGTCTGTAACCCCTATTGGGCCACCACTTAGGCACCCAGACACAGGCCCTGGTGGCCTTTCACCCAGAGATGGGCCCTAGTGGGCCTTTTACCCAGAGACGGGCCCTAGTGGGCCTTTCACCCAGGGATGGGCCCTAGCGGACCTTTCACCCCCCAAACACAGGCCCTAGAGGGCCTTTTGCCCCCCAACACAGGCCCTGCCTGGCCTTTCACCACTACGAGACCCTGGCGGGCCTCTCACCCCCTACACAGGCCCTGAAGGCCTTTCACCTCAACGCAGCCCTGTGGGCCTTTCACCTCCACTCAGGCCCTGGTGGGCCTATACCCTCCAGACAGGCCCTGTTGGGCCTATGCCTCCCGATCCGGCACTGGTGGTGGTGGTGGTGTATACGCGAGCCCCTTGTATGCGAGTCCAGCTTGGGCCTCTTCCTCATACACAGGCCCAGATGGGCCTATCCACCAGGCCCAGGCTCTGGAGGGGCTTTGCCCCAAACTGGCCTTGATAGGCCCTACCACCTGCCCCCCGGGCCCGCTAGGGCCTTTTCAGCCACCGGGGGCCCTGCGGGCCTTTCAACCACAGGCCCTATTGGCCTTCTCCCAGCCCCACCGGCCCACTGGGCCTTTGCAGCCTCACTGAAGCTGTCGCTCCCACGGGGGCCCACGCGGGCTCACTACCTGGACCCTACTGGGCCTACTGCCTTCCCCCACTCGCATGGTGGGGGGGTGTCAGGGCGTGCGCTTCAAATGACATTCTGCACCGGCTGCCCCTTCCTATCTATGCGCCGCAAAAATTTCTCTGGCCTTCCTCAGCTTGCACGAGCCACGTGGCCTGCACCAGGCCACCTGCTCATGCATGCACGTCTTGTCCCTGGCTCTGGCTGCACCGAATGCTGCACCAGATCAGGGAGCCTAAGATGGTGCCCGAGATCTCGCCGATCTCGCGAGAGTCCCGGGCGCTTGCCTGTTTTGCCCCCTTTGCTCCACAATGGGGGGCCCCTCCCTCCTCCATGGCCTAGCGGCCGAAGAACCCCACCCATGCCCTCGTCCTTCCCCGCTCAGGGGAGTCGGGGGGGGGGCGGCGGCACCAAACCCCCACCGCGGCTATCGCGGAGGGGGAATGTTATAAGTGATTCCACAAGACAAGGTGAGTGAAAATCTTTCATCACCACCCTCCACCAAACTGCTTTATGATCGCGGCTGCCTCTCACAATACAACAGCTAGAGGGCTACAGATGTTGCCAGCAGATTGAGAAGTGTGCAGGCCAGATGTGTTGGGTTGTAAGATCTTTTCCTCTGAGACTCTTTCACTTAGAGCAATCAATTATTCTGTTGCTATGGCAGGTTACCAACACTGGCTGTGGTCTCAGTTGTCAGCAACAACCGATTAATCACAGATTGCAGCTTTACAAAAGGAAGGGGAACAACTTGCCCATTTCCAACTTTCAGCTATGATGCATGTTGCTGATTGTGCCATTGGGGGGATAGCGTTATCCATAACTCTCAGGCGACACGCATGGCTAAGGTTTATGGCGCTGATCCCTGAAAATAAGACCAGACTTGAAGATCTCCCCTTCGATGCAGAGGGTCTTTTCACAGTGTTGACAGATGACATCAAAGAAACAAGTCAAACAGCCAGGTCTGCAGAGGTCATAAGGGCTATAAAAATAATTACTCTGTTCTGGCTTCCTACACCCCTAGATATACCAGAGTTTCTACTCGAATACCTCTTTGCAGTCCCAGAGAAAGAAGTTTATGAAACCCAAGAGCAGAGGGAGACATCCCTCAACTTCTTCTTTCGACCACCAGCCCAAGTCATGTTTTTAATAATGAAGAGTTCAAGGGAGGTGTTAAGGATATCCCCTCCTTTCACAACCAATTGCACTCTTTTTACCATCAGTGGACCTATACAACAACTGATAGATGAGTTAAAGACATAGTAAAGAATGGATATGCTATACAGTTCAAACATAGTCCTACTCCCAAACCCCCTTCCCCATCCCTCTTTAGGGGCACCTCTCACAAGACAGAGTTGCTGCAGAAGATTCAAACATCATTTCATTCATTTCATTTTCATTTCATTTATTAGATTTCTATACCGCCCCCATCCTGCACAGCAGCTCGGGGCGGTTTACAACAATAAAAACATTTAAAAACATTTAAAATACAACCATAAAACATATAATAAAGCTAGTGGTATATAAAAATAAATAAACAGGTGGGGGATTAAAAATCACCCCCCCCC
>QEPC01005382.1:432110-445090 GCA_003113815.1 Sphenodon punctatus | reverse complement strand
ATGGGTGTTTTTACACACACATTTCTCCTGCATGTTTGCTGTTACATCCTGAACTTTCTGTGTGTCTAAATCACTCACCCAGATCTTAAACATCTGGCTCTTTGAACTTTTGCATAGAATTTCTCCCAGAACATTTGTGTGTTAAAAGTTCTCCTGGCAAACTGCCTTGCTCCCAGCAGCTGTGATCACTTGTTTCCATGGCAGCCTCTCATGTCTACAGCTGCGGCTACTTTAGGCTGCCTCAGGGCAGTGTGTGTATGAAGAATGCATCTAGGAACTGCCTCAGGGCAGTGTGTGTGGGAAGAATGCATCCGGAACTTTCTTGTGGACTTGTAAACCCAGAAGATTGAAAAACCAGAACTTTAAGGTGTATGCAAAAATGCCCCATGTCTCAATTTGTCCTACTCACAGAAAATTTCTGTTTTATTGTAGGTTCCAGCCATTATCACTATACAGTTCTACCATTTGGTCTCACCTCCAGTCCGAGGGTTTTCACCAAGTGTGTAGCAGTGGTTGCAGCATACCTAAGTCGAAAGGGCATGGCTGTTTTCCTACCTCGGCAACTGGTTACTGGTAGCCAAGTCCAGGGATCGACTTCTCCAAGATGTAGACATCACCATTACAATTCTAGAGACTCTAGGCTTCGTACTCAACTACAAGAAGTCTCACTTGTGTCCCACGAAAGCTTTGCAGTTCATAGGAGCTGTGCTGAATACACAACAGGGTCATGCCTTTCTTAAAGATTATACACCCTCACTCACATGATCACGCAGCTGAATTGAGAACCAAAAAAGACCATATGATTTTTCCTCAGACTCCAAGGCCTGTTTGCCTCCACAACAAGCATCACATTTCATGTACGTTTGTACATGAGACCACTCCAACAGTGGGTCAGGGAGGTCTACTCCCATTCACCATTCTCTAACAAGA
This sequence comes from Sphenodon punctatus, assembly GCA_003113815.1. Lineage (NCBI taxonomy): Eukaryota > Metazoa > Chordata > Lepidosauria > Sphenodontia > Sphenodontidae > Sphenodon > Sphenodon punctatus. The sequence goes on along the minus strand of QEPC01005382.1, from coordinate 444,160 downwards.
AAAAACACTATACTTCAACATGTGATCAAATCCCTTCATTGGTGGACACTTCCAAAAAACATGCTGAAAGGAGTCAGTTTCGAAATCCCAAATTCAGATGTCACGGTCACAACTGATGCCTCTCTAACAGGCTGGGGTGGCCATATAGAGAGTTCCCAAGTTCACAAACTATGGACCACAGAGGAAGAGAATCTACACATCAACCTTCTAGAACTCAGAGCTATCAGCTGGGTCTTAAGAGCTCTCGTTCAACATATACGAGGCACCTGGTATGTGAACAAGCAAGGTGGTGGTGAACAAGCGTGGCACCTGGTATGTGAACAAGCAAGGTGGTGCCAGATCAGCAGATCTCTTTAAAGAAGCAGAGAGCCTCTGAAAGTGGTGTATAAAGTATGCCATCACCGTTCAGGCCATTCATCTTGCAAGATAGGACAATACCCTAGCAGACAATCTCAGCAGACAAATGGTCAACCATCATGAATGGAGTTTGCATCATGAAGTTCTTCACACAGTGTTCCACCAGTGGGGCACACCCACAATTGATCTCTTCACTTCCCCAGGGAATGCAAAGATCCACTGATTTTTCAGCAGAGCAGGCCAGGCTGTGGGGGCAATACCAGATGCCTTTGCTATAACATGGAATCAGGAGTTCAAGTATGCTTTTCCTCCAATCCATTACTTCACAAAGTAATACACAAGGTGAAAAGGGAGACCGCTCACATGATCTTAATAGCTCCCTACTGGCCCAGAGAAATTTGGTTTCAAACACTGTTTGCTCTCGTGAGGCACAAGATACACCTACCGACCAGACTGGACCTTTTGTCCAGGCAGAACAGCCAAATCCTTCATCGCAACGTACATCTCTGTACCTGACTTATTCTGCCATAGACTATCTTTTTTCCCTAGCCATAGCTGAGATAGTCCGTAACGCTAGAAAAAGTAGAAAGGCATATGATGCCAAATGGAAACATTTTAAACTATAAGGTGTGGAAAGAAAATTGGATCTGAATTGTCTCTGTATAGATCATGTTCTACAGTATCTGTTTCAGTTGAATACCTTCCAATTGTCATTGTCATCTATCAATTTCTTGCAGCCTTTTCTTCATTCTTAGAACCTGAACAAGAGAAATCCCTATTCTCACATATCTTTGTTTAAGGCCTTCATGAAAGGTCTCAGGAACACATTTCCACCAGTAAATAAACCAGTGCCACAATGGGATGTTAATCTAGTCCTTGCCCAATTGATGTTCCCTCCCTTTGAACCTCTAGCCACCTGTTCATTAGAGGACTTGACTACAAAAACTGTATTTCTGGTGGCTGTCACCTCTGCTTGTTGCGTAAGCGAACTGGGTGCTCTGAGAGCTTCTCCTTCCTTTCATCGCTTTCCACAAGGAAAAAGTAGATCTAAGACCTGACCCATCGTTTGTTTCAAAAGTGGTGTCCCTGTTTCATGTAAACCAGACCATCTCACTTCCTGTTTTTTCCCATCTCACTTCTGTTTTTTCCCAAAACAGCACTCTTCTACAGCAGACAGAATGATGCATACTTTGGATGTGAAAGATCAGCATCCTGATATATACAGGTTCTATCTGCCCAGCAGGTCCTTATGCAGAGGGCATGCAGAGAGTAGAAGTGTGCACCAGGGGCCCATGTTGTTTTTTATTTTGTTTTCATTATTTAAATATGTCGTTTTCATTTCCATACATATCAAGTTTTTGTTTTTGTTTTTCCTTTTGTTTTCATTTTCCATTGGTTTCAATGGAAAACACATTTTCAGCTTTAACTTTTTTGTTTTTCATTATATTTGGCTGAAACCTGTCAGAATTGTACCTCCAGTGAAAGGAATTAAGTGTACCAAATTACAAAAATATTGGATAAAGGAATCTAATTTTATGAGCAGTTGAATTATATTATTTTGCAAAAAATATTCATATACATTATTAGCTGTACATTCTTTGCCTTACGTTTAATGTAGATGAAACTTAGCAGGTTCATACCCCTTCCCATACTTACTATCCCTGCCAACTTTCAGAAGGATTTAATAAAGGGTCCTGGTGGTAAAAGCAATTAACTTATAAATGTATGTCTAGCTGTAACATCTTTGTAGTCAAACAAGTATACATGAAATTTGGCAGGTATGTATCTAATACTTTCAGGATAAACTCTGCCAAATATCGGAAATATGTGATAAAGGGTCCCAGTTTTATATACCTCCACAGCATATGCAGAGAAGGAACCTATGGCAGGGATTCTCTTACGTGTCACTGTGGTATAAGATCAGTTTGTGATGCCAATTGGCCAGCAGAACTGTCAACCAAATATCCTCATTCTGTGCTGTGACCATCCCAATGTCTCTCCCTCACTTGTTACTGGGAAGTCGGAAGCATCTGTTTAGGAAAGAGTCAATAGAGATTCTCTTATGTCCTCTGTCACAGTGCTGCCAGATGTGATTGTGATAATAATTGGCCAGCTTGGATGTGTAAACTATGTTTCCTGATTTCTGGGATGCTATCCCCAAAGTCCCAGTTATGTCCCTGATATGCCCGCCTGAGGGCCGGTCCCTATGCCCGCCTAGAAACCACCACCGATTGGTCCTGTAAAGTTGGACGCATGCAGTAATTGGCCAGTGAATGTGTCTGTCAGTCTGTTGGGTTGCTACCCATCCTCCTTCCTACAGCCTCCCTCCCCATCTGCCATGCCAGGTGCCTGCCTCTGACTGGCACTGCATTTATATGAATAATGGTCTTCAAGGGGACAACTTCAATTGCTTATACAATCGGGTTCCTTTATCAAATTGTTACAGCTGGAAATGTATTTTCAAGTTAATGTCTTATACCATCAGGACCCTTTATCCAATTGTTCTGAAAGTTGGCAGGAGTATTGAATTTGTGGAGGGACATAATATTGATAGGTGTCATGCAAATTGGATAGAAGATAAAGAAGTTGTAGCCATGAATGTGTATGGAGCTTTTCTTAAAATCACAACATTCTATTACTTCATTCCCTTTATCTATTTTTTTGGAAAATTGGTACACAGTGCCCTCCGTTGGGGTACAATCTCCCCAAATCTCATCAGAATTGAATAAGAATCAAAAATTTTATAGCCAGAAATATGTTTGTCAGCTTTTCCCCTTTATTTAAAAAACAAAAAGTCATTTTTGTTTCTATTTTCATTATTATTTTTTGTCATTTTCATAATAACGATAACAATAAGGAAAATGACGATGTTTGTTATTATTATTGTAATGACAAAAATGACATGCACACCCCTAGCAGAGAGGCTAACCCAGCCTGTCCATCACTGTGCCTATCCTCTAAGGACAGTGAATATAACTCTAGGTGACTACAGGGTTGGAGCAGGGTGGAGGGGAAGGCTGAGGTGGAAGGAACTCCCAGTGTAGAGTGATAGCTTCAAGTTCCTGAACCTTCAAACCTAGAAAAGGGAGAGAACCCTGGGGAGACCCTTGCGTGGCAGCTCAGTTTGTATAAGAAAATACTGAATAGAGCTGGTTTGCCTACACCTGCAACTAGGTGACCGCTTAAGGAACTAACTCTGCATGGACTTCTTACGCTCCTACAGGAATATTTGGGACAGTAACCAAGTACCAACCATACGTCAGATGATTAGAATGGCTTCTGAACATCTTTCTTTTTATATGTTTATATTCCTTTATTTTTTATTATTTATTTATTTTTTGCTTAAGAAACAAAACCCATTTGGGAGAATGTTTTACTTCAGGCAAATGGCAGAAGAATTCATAAATGGTCTCTTGACCTTTTCAAGGAGCAGAAACAAGCAAATTTAAAACTTGCTTTCATATGAAAGGTCAGAGGGTTTTTTTTTCTCATCAAACTGTTTTTCTGCCAAGATAGGTTGAGGAGGAAGAAAATCTCAGTTAAGGTCTCTGAGCAGTCAAGGTTTTGGGGTTTTTGGGGGGACAAATACCAATGCATCTTCTGTGTTTCTGGACCCAGTGAGCAAACAGATATGCAGAATTTCTGTCATCATTAGTTTGCAAGGAAATTATGAGAAACAAGCTGGAAAACACAGAGAAGCGGCATGAAGTCTAGTTATGTAAACATGCAGAGTATAACTCCCCAAACTATATTAGAGACAAGAGGATACATGTAGCGGTACTGGTTGAAATTACATCTTAATTTTACAAAGCTTATTTGGGATGATAAATTCTAATAATCACCTTCAGATCATGATGTATAATATAAGCGATTCATTTTTTTTGATATCAGAGATTATTAATCAGCTCAGTGTTCTCCATCTCCTGTTACCATCTTCTATGGCCCTTTTTTCACGGGTGTGTGAGGGGGGGTGCGGTGGAGATGAGTGTGGGGCCATTCCCACAGGCGCACACCCATCTCCACCAATCTCCATGCATGGAGCAACCACCATTGTCGCTGATCGCTCTGTGCGCGGCTGATGGGTGGAGGTGGGTGTAGCACACATGCACCCCTACCCATCGCCCATGGCGTTCCTATGGATGCCCACCCATCCCCACTCACTGTAGTGGCATTCCAACAGATGCCCCACCCACCTGCACACATATGCAAGGTGGGGGGCGGCCATGTGAAAACGGCTTATGTTAGTATTTTGTTCTTGATGCCCCATGGAACCCCATGAAGACAATGGGGCTCCACATGTATGTTAGGCTCTGTTACTGCATCTGCAACTACAATACTGGGAACATAAGCTTTGTGTATGTGCTTAATACACTCTAAGATACTAACCTTGAAAGCACTTATTTAAATGCAAACCCATTAAAGGTACTGGAATTAACATATTGCAACCTGGTTTTAAATCCTTGCAGGACTGAACCTTTTGTCTCAAGCTTTCAAAGTTACCTATTCATCATCTGAATAAAAAGAGATGATTTCCCAAGTTTTGCAACAACTTCAGCTTTCCCTGATTTCAGCAGGATTTGTGAGTACTTCGATGTTATAAAATTTGGCCACCTTTAATTATTTGCCTAAATGTGATTTCAGATTTCTAGCTTTAGGCACTTACATTTGAAGATTTCAGCCTCAGTGACTCAGAAGCATGCAATAATTAATAGAAAAGCTGGATGCTGTTACACGAATAGATCAAGCATTTAAGAATAAGAGCATATTTCAAAGTGAAGCAAGGATCTTTAACTTTGGCATTCAATATGTCTTGTGTACTATCTGTGAAAATAAAGACAATATAAATTTTCAAAAATGAACTGGATGTCATGCATAAAAAGCTTTAGTGTGGTATCAATCCATCAACAAAACAAAGCAGATTACCAAAAGGATGTAGCTTTCTTGCAAATACAGTGCTTCTCAGAGTGATCCCTAGATACATTTAAAAAACAGTCTGGCTGGATGATCAGTCTGCATCTGCCACTGGCTACCTTGCCAGCCATGAAATTGCTGACTACACAGTTACTTCGCTTGGTAAACTAAATGCACTTTGGAATCTTTGTTCTTCCATTCTGAAGATTTGCCAATACCAGGAGAGCTGCCCAAAGTGAACCGTTGGCCCTTTTCAAACAGGCCACAGTGTGTGGGGGGATGGGTGTGCACCCACAGTGGGTGGAGGTGGGTGTGCTCCCATTTCCATGAGCGCACACCCATCTGCACGCACGGAGCAACGGGTATTGAAGCCTGTTGCTCCATGAGTGGTGATGGGTGGAGCATGGGAACGTGCATACACCCCCACCCACCATGGGCACCATTCCTGCGGGAACCCACCCATCCCCCCGCACAGCAGGTGGCATTCACGTGGGCACCCCCTCCCACCGCATGTGGGGGGGGGGCGCCCATGTGAAAAGTCCCTTTGTTGGGTGTAGGTATGCAACAGGACTGCCCTAGATACTTTCAAAATGAAGTCTTGAGCATAAGTCTTGGTGGGACTGCTGACCTTTCGGGAAAGGTCCTGTTCAGGAGATTTGGAATTGGACTCAGCTTGGAGCAAGGAGGAAGCTGCTGGCCACAGTGGCCACCTACTAAGAAACTGTATAGAAAGTCTGGCCACTTTCTCACGTTACCTGGGGGGAGGTCTTTCATGTTGTATTCTCACAGGAATAAGCACTCGTAGGAATGCACTATTCCTCTTTTCTCCCATGAGAAAACTTGAGCATGACCGGGTCGGGTCCTCGGATTTAGCTCTTACAATCATAGGTATTCTTGTGGGAGAAAAGCAAAATAGCACATTCCTACATGCGTGAATCCCCATGCGAATAGCGTCATGATTGCCTTCACAGACTTTCTCCCCCTCCCACACCGGTAACATGAGAAAGTTATGATAAAGTGGCCTCCAGACCTCTAGAAAGAGTCTGGGTTCTGTCCAGGACTGACCCAGACAGAAGCATGGTCACAGGCTGGAAGCTTCTCTCATTGTCCAGCTTTACTGAGGACTTCTCTTGAAGATGATTGGTCAGAAGGAACAGGTCTAAGGGCTTAAAAGCTGGAAGCCCAGGGAGGGGTTCATCTAAAGCCTGAGTGCTGGGGGGCAAGGGACATCTTGCCTTGCTAAAAAAGGAGGATGGACCACAGTCTGGACAGGAGGCTGTCAATGTATATATTTTGGACTGTAGGTAATTATGGAAAGCTCTGTGCATACTATAGGGCCGTGGTTGTGACCTATAGTTAAGGCTGTAGCAAGCTCTCATTGAACAGTGCAGGGGAGTCCAGGGACAGGTAGGGGGCTGATTTGAAGGTGGTGGTGGGGTCCTTATCCCTCACCTTCCTCTGCCTGCTAGTAGTGCTGCTGCAGCAGCAGATTGGACTGGAAGATAAAGCTGTTTGTTTACAAACAGCTCCTCCCCATGTGAGTGATCTGAAGGTTGTTGCCTTTTAAAAAAGGTTCTTCAAGATGGGTCCTAACATTCTCACAACTGGGTTGTGAATGCTCACCCTATTCAAATAATAGATGACGTGATGGTCTCGAGCTTGTGTAGTATAAAAAGCACCCTCCCCTTTAGAATGACAGTTCCTTCCTACCCTTTCTAGGAATATAGGAAAATTCTACGCAGGGCTGGAAGGGTGGGTGTTGTGAGAATGTTAGGTGCCATCTCAAAGAACCATTTTTTAAAAGGCAGCAGAATCAGAACACATTATTTACTGCCTTCTTAGATCTGAGGGCAGCATTTGATTTGGTTCCTAGGGACCGATTATGGCAGAAATTGGCTGCTCTCAATATCGATAGACGGCTTTTGTTTTTAATTCACCAAATTTATGGGGATACTACTATAAAGGTTAGTCTTAATAACCAAGGGGCTTTGTCTGATGAAATAAGAACTGATAGGGGAGTCAGACAAGGGTACATACTTGCCCCGACTCTCTTCAACATTTATCTTAATGATATTGTGGAGGAATTGTCGGATAGTTCCTATCATGCACCCCAGATTGATAAACTTGGGATTTCCATTTTTTTATATGCGGACGATGCTGTCCTTCTTTGTGGTTCTCAGATGGGATTAAGGCGGCTTCTGGAGGCAGTAGGTCGGTATTGCCATACCAATTTATTGGAAATAAATGTAGATAAGACCAAGGTGATGTTTTTTTCTCGGAAGAGACACACCCACAGATGGTTTATAGCCCCAAAGGAGGTGGAACAAGGTTGGATTGTTAAATATCTGAGCCTTATATACCAGGCGAATGGAGGGTGGTTGGTGCAAGTCCAGACATCATTAACAAGGGTGAGGCAGTTAGCCAAATCTCTTGTGGCCTTTTTTAAGGCAAGAGGGGGATATTTGATTGCTCCGGCACTTAAAATCTTTGCTATGAAATGTATCCAGCAATTGTTATATGGGGTGCATTTCTGGGCAATGGAGAAGTTGGATAATTTAGAGAGAGTCCAATTTTGTTTTTTAAGAGCTTTACTGTTAGACCCGGCAGGACACAGTAGCTGGGCAATCATGGTAGAGTGTGGCTTACCCTTAATCCAAGAGCGAGTATGGCGTGGTGCTTTGTACTATTGGTTACGCCTACTTTTTAAAATGGCAGCCCCACTGTCTCTGAGGGTAATGGTCAATAAAACCCCTAATGAATGGGTAAAGAGGGTGGCCTGGAAAGTGAACTCATTGGGTTTTTCCCCTGAGGTGCTTGTACCACTAGGTTACCAACAGGCTAGAAAGCTGTTGTTGGCGTGATTGCCAGATATATCCTGGCAGGAAATGATAGCACATTTCAGCAAGAGCGGAGCCCCTGGCAACTACGCCATGTTGGCTGGCAATTCACGACTCCAGAAGTCTTATTTAAGTACCCTTAAGATTCCAGGTAGGAGGAGGCTATTTATGTTGGCCAGATTGAACTATTTTCCATCAGAGGTGGTTGAGGGAAGGTATAAAGGTGTCCCATTGGTGGATCGTTTCTGCCCGTGTCATTTACATCAAGTTGATTCTATAGATCACATTTTGTTGTATTGCCCATTGTATCAGGAGGTTCATCTAAAATTGATTGCCCCATTGTTTCTTAACTGGCCCGGTAGACAAGTTAAATTGTATGTATTTTCATTGTTAGAGGACCGTCATATTGATCTAACACAGAAGGTTTCAGAATTTTTGTGGAAAGTGTATTGTATAAAAATGAAACTTAAGGCCAGTTTGGGTCATCAAGTAGGAGTGTTAAATGGTCTAATTGATGGTTAATACTGTTTTATGATCTCTGGGGTATAGTTGGGCATGGACACATGTATTTTATATATTATATTTTATTGATTTTGATTTTGTAATTTTGTACTTGCAATGGCCATTTGGTCAGTCAAGAATATACTAAATAAATAAATAAAATATATTTTAAAAAGACAGCAACCTTCTGTTCTTCTTTGAGTGGCTACTCACAGGCTGTTTTTACATGGCTCTGCCAGATGGTGGGTCCATGGGTGCACCATTGCATGGGCAGGGCATGCACACAGCCGCACACGCATCACCACTCACCCCCCACTCATCTGCACCCATGCAACAACTGCCGTTTTTCCCGGTTGCTCCATGCGTGGTGATGAGATGGGGGGGTGAGTGGGGATGTGTGTTAGGTGGATGTGTGCACGCTCCTCCATTCACTGTGGGTACGGGTGCTGCATCATTCACACAGGGCTCCCCCACCCATGAACATGCAGAAATCTGCATGTTCATAGGTGGGATAGGTCCATATCAAGGGCCACATTCTCACAACTGTCTTACTTATACTATCTTAGGTAGGAATTTAGGATGCAAAGCAATATCTGTTCTATCTTGGGAAATCTCCAAATATGGTTCTGAGATTATTATGGTTGCTATTTTATTAACTCTTCTTAATGAAGTTATTGCTAACAGGAATACTGTCTTTAAACCCCACCCCATAACTAGTTCATTTGCGCCCCACATATAATTAATTCATGCTGCCCTGGGGGCACAAATTTATTTATTTATTTATTATTATTTATTTTATTCCATTTATATGCCACCCCCCATGCCTACGGCATCTCGGGGTGACTTCCAACATAAAATAAACAATTTATCACAATATAAAAATCTAAATGAAATGGTTATGGGTGAGGGGTAGGGATGGGCAAACAGATTGCGGTTTGGGTTCAGCTGTTCAGTTCGGCCGCGTTTGGTTTGTGCATTCGGGTTCATGCATTCAGGTGGTTTTCTGTGTTCAGGTTCGGCCGTTCTGTTCGGCTGTTTTGTTTGGGTTTAGCCGTTCAGCCGAAAAAAATCTCATGAGATCACGGGAAGCCGTAATCGCGCCGGAAACCGGAAATTCACAGGCATGCAGAGCTGTGTGTCAAGTGAATGTATGTTTGATCAGTGACTGTTCGTTTTGTGTGTTTCAGCTGTGTTTGTGTTGGGTTTGGCTGTGCTGTGTGTTTGGGTAGTTGGTGAGCGTTGGTGTGTGTTGTGTGGGTGACTTTTTTGGGTGTGTGGGTGTGTGTGTTTAAAAAAAAATGAAGAAGGCTGTAGTTTTGATCCCCCATCTGGGGGGGAACTTGCTGGTCGAGGAGGAGGTCACTGCTGGCACTGCCCCTACTACACCTCTGGTGGTGGAGTCTGGCTCCTCAGCTGAGGAGCCAGCGGCGGGTTCAGGAGATGATCCCAGGTTTGTAAACTTTTTTCTTACTTTGAGGACAAGAAAGGCTCTATCCGTTAGAGCGAGCTCACTGGCGTGCTGGTGGGTGTGTACCTGGGTGGTGGGCATCAGTCAGGCACAAACAGTGCGCATCAGCGGGTGGCAGTGGATGTCTGCCACAGAGAGAGAGAGGGTACTGTAGTGTGGGGGGCTCTGGCATGAGCAGCACCCCCACCCAAACATGTGCAAGGCTAGCACGGGGAATAGAACAAGAGGGAATGAATTGCCCTATGACCTGTTAGGAACAGAAGTCCCCTGCAGAGAGAGATTGGATGGCCACCCAGTCCATCCACTTGTGAAGACAGTATGCAGTCAGGGCTTGACAGACCATTGGTCTGACACAGTATGGCACTTCTTATGTTCCTATCTTTTCCTTTTAGATCTGATCCTTTTAGATCTGCAAGAAAGCTCTCTGCCGGCAGAGGAAGGGGACCACGTTGGGGCCCATAACACATATTGAGCGCACCCATGGACTGAAAGTGAGGTGGCACGGTGAGGAGTCTTGACTGGCGGACGTTGAGCCTCAGTGCCAGAAGAAGGGGGGGAAGGCAACCTGCAAACGGCGGTCTATAAGCCCTTCCCCCCCTCCAGTCCTGATGTGGAGACCCCCGGCCCCTGGAGGATTTAGAGGCCAAGGCCCTTCAGGCCAATTTGCAACAGGCCACCTGGAGCCATGTTGCGGTGATCCAGCACTCTTCTGGCGACCTGGAGAACCACCTGGTGGAGCAGCTGCAGGCGGTCCAGGCAGAGCGGCAGAAGGTGGAGGTATATGGACAGTATGTCTCCGGTGAGCTGCGCCGCGTGCAGCTGTACCACCAGGCGCTCTCCCGGTGGCATACGGTAATGAAAGAGGGGTTGTATTTTGCTGTGCTAAACGGCGTGCTGAGCATGTACGAGGTTGCCGGCCCTCTGGCCAACCTCTGTTGCCTTTCCCCCAATTCCTGGGGGACAGGCCCAGTGGCAGTAGAGACTAGTTTAATTAATAAGTTTTATTTACATGTTTGTTTTTGTTTTATTAAATGTTGTTGTTGTTGCTTTTTGTTCTTGTTGTTATTTAAATAGTTTTAATAAAAGGTGTTGTATTTCTTGTTACGAGCTTCATTTGACCTGTGTCCAATTTTTTATCCCTATGTGCTGAAGTTCTGGCTGGCAGGTGGCAGAATCTCATACAGCTTGTCGATCCCTTCCAGCAGCACATGCCACTCCATGTAGTGTAGTTATTAACCCAAAGATGTGCTGTGCCAGCAGGGTCTCAACTAGCAGAAAGCCCCCCCAGGAGGTGCAGGGCTTGTGTTTGTGTGTGTAGGTGTGACAGAGAGAAAGAGAGACAGGCTCCACGGCAGCAGGCAGCCGGGTAGGAGGCGACAGGAGCTGGTGGTTGGAGGGGCTTTTAGTTTCAGCTGCCAGCTTCAGCGGGCATCCAAGGGTGGGTGCAGAGGAGTAGGCTTTTGGGGAGGGGGGCAGGCTGACATGCGGGCACCGGGCTTCTGGATGCAATGGAATGGAATGCAGCCCCCAGTGACTGGAATGATGGTCCCATAATCTCGTTGATGGTCCCTGGGACGGGCCAGCATGACTGAATCAGGGATAGTGGAATGACAGCCTAAAGCCTATGGGGCACACTTCATTTGATCAGGCGATAGGTGGTAGCAGGGCAGCAGGTACAGGGACGCACACAGGCAGGCAGGCAGGCACATATAATATGTTGTGGGTTATATTCCATCTCATTATGGTAGGTTTGCTGTGTGATGGATGTGGGCCATGGGCATTAATGGGCGCATGAGCACAGATGGGAGTTCTTCCTGGTTCTGGCAGGTGGCAGCCAGGATATACCTACCTCTCCCCCTCTAACCCCCATCTCCCTCGTTCTAGCTGGGAACCTCTCTCTCTCTCTGGCCAATGTGGCCATATAGTGCAGGTGACAGCATGGGTGGGATCATGTCTGTCTCTCCTTCAAGCAGTGG
>QEPC01005382.1:391766-411930 GCA_003113815.1 Sphenodon punctatus | reverse complement strand
AATCCGATAATGCTGGTATGCCCAGTACCGGCATTATCGGATTCCGGATTTGCCGGTATTCCCACCCCTACTAAACAGTATAGAGAATTATGTCTCCAGAGGGTTGAAGAAGGGGAGTACTTTCTCAAATATCATGTAAATATGTATGGTATAAAAGCCAGGGTTTGCAGGTCCCACCTTTGGGTGTGATGACTCTCATGTATGAAAGACAGGAGAGTGGAAGTAGGTGGGTCGGGGTTGTATTGTATTCATATGTTGTAAGCTGCCCAGAGCTCTATGGATTGGGCAGGATATAAACTTTAAAATGATGATGACGATAATGTGTGAGGTGGTGTACACTGTAAGTAGTGTTGAAAGAGTTAGGGCGCAGTCAGACGTGCGTTTAAATCGCACAGCCGCGGTGGTGGCAGCGTGCGATTTAAAGCACCGCGCACTTCCGGGTTGGTCTGAATGCGGTGAGTGCGCACATTTCAGCCTAAGCTGACCTGTTGGAGTGCGGTTTGAAAAGCTACTCCGAGCAGCTTTTCAAACCGCACTCCAACAGGTCGGGTTAGGCTAAATGCCGCCTTAGAATATGTTTTGTTTTAGGTTAATCTGCTTAAACAATAAAAAGCTTCAACAGAATTGAATGGACTCCTAAACCTATATAACCAAGCCAAGCGCGTGCACCTGGGACCTCGCATCTTCGTGAATGTTACACTCCTTGTCTCTCCCTCTGTTCCCCTTCCTTCGTCTCCCCCTTGCCATCCCCCGTCTCTCAGATCGTAAGCCCTAGGGCAGGGACCGTGTCTATTCAATTAATTTGTAAAGTGCCAGGTCCATTGCTTGCGCTATATAAATGCTTGCTAATAATAATAATAATTAATAAATTAATAATGAGCCTCGCACCGAAGAATCATTACAGACAGGTCCCTTTCCCAAAGGAGTTTTCAATTAACTTTTTACTCATAATTTGCATGGCAAATAACCAACAGTAACCAAGACTGCAACCTGAAGCTCCCCAAAGAAGAAAGCATGACATATCAGCGTATCAGCTAATATGTTTAGAATCTTCAGTTTACAAAGAGAAAAACGGGGCCGCCAAAGGATAAATATTTAAATAACATGTATTTGTATATTAGCAATTAATACATAAAATACAGTAAACCAATTTTAAGTCAAGGAAAACAGCTTTTGAATCCTTTTCTTGCCAATTTATGATGGTGCAAATGAGGACTAATTTTATGCTCCTATATCCATTTTATGCACCTAAATAAATGGCCTGAATCTCATGCACAGCAGCTGCCTAGGCTCAAAGGTAAATGCTGATTATGCAGTACTTTTGATATAGTACTTCAGTACTTTTAAAAATGAGTTCACTAATGATAATGATGATTTAGGCAGCTACATTTGGCCTCCAAGTTCTGAAATTTTGGTCCATATCAAGTGGGCTATTCTTTGATTAGTGGGTTCAGAAGCTGTCTAACATGTTGCAACCAAAGAAGACCTCTCTATATTAACATTTTATGACTGCTTAATATTTAAAAACCTAATCAAATTAAATGACAGAATAACTAAGAGAACACCGACTGTGAAAGCAGCTCCTAACTAGGTCGCTTTGCCAAGAGCACAATGCAGGCTTTGTTGTGCTATTATATTCATGCAGAAGTGATAACAGTTCTAAAGGGCATAATGCAGTAGCAAAAGCAAGGGAATTTAGAGTTATGTGGCCTGCCTTTCAGAAGTGCTGGCCATCCATATATCCCACTGAGGAGCTGCAGCTTTACACTTTTGAAAGACAGGTCCAAAATTGCTCTTTCGCCTTTAAATTATCTAGCTGTGTTTTATTATTATTATTATTATTATTGTTGTTGTTGTTGTTGTATTTTATTATTTTATTATTTATTGTATTAGCAAGCATTTATATAGCATCAGCAATGTACCTGGCGCTTTACAAAGTAATGGACTAGACATGGTCCCTGCCCTAGGGCTTACAATCTGTTATCGATAGGGCTTTCAGTGGACGCTGATAACTCTTTTTTGGCAAAGATCTGTACAGAATGCACCCCCTCGATATGGCAGTCCCAGATTTATCCTCAGGAGTGGGCTGCCACTGTAGCAAAATTGTTCTCTACGAGAGGGGCATGGGGTTCTTGACTTGGCCGTGTCTCTTCCAATCCCGCCCTTTTTTTGCGACTGCGCTCACCTGCGCAGGCCTCCTTACAAAGTAGATTGTATGAATAGGAGTGAATTTTCCTCTAGTGAGGACCATGCTTTCCTGCTTTATTGCTGCAGAACTGGCATAACTGTGAGCTGAATAATTCTAACCGTATATGTGCATTTGTTCTGATAAGCAAGCACAACAGGGGGTATTGAAGAGTGCGAGAGAGCCTGAAATCTGAACTTTTTACCTTTTGCGTTTGATATTAGAATCTCTTCCATTAGTCCAACATATAGTTCTGGAACACTGCTATTGTAAGTAATGGAGTTGTATCATCCTCTTAATAACTTTTAGCCTGCTCAAATGTTAATGTATGTACATAAAGCACTTCTACTGAGAAAGAAAACACTTTCTTTTTGACACTGAACACAGAATAACTCCTTGGGCCTTATATAGTGTGATACTTCCTCAATGGATGTGTAGTACAAGGTATTTGCTGTGGCAGCTACACGACACAGTGATAAGATGGTCATTTTAAATTGCTTTTTAGTTGCTTTGTTGTTACTGAGGAGGGAGCAATTCTCTGCTGGGAAACCATGCCCCCCCCTCGCTGTTCTCTGCTGAAGGGGGTGGGACTCGGGAGGGGGCACCTCAGCCCAGCAGGGTGAGAAAAGACAGCTCATCCTGCATCCTGCAAGATGAGTGACCTGCATCCTGGTTCTATTTCTCTGGGGGGTGGGGTAGGGGGAGTAGCGGCAGCCTCTGTTTGTGTGTGGAGTGAAGAGGAGGTGTTGCTGAGGCATGTGTGGAGGAGTCAGTCTGTGTGAGTGGAGTGTGTGGTGGGGAGGGGAGGGTGAGGAGAGGGTGTTACTGGAGTCTGTTGGTGGGGGCAGTCTGTGAGTGGAGTGGGAATGGGGCTATTTTTGTGCTGGGTATATGTGTTATTTTTGCAGATGAGGTGTTTGTGGACTTTTTTCTGTGTACTGCTGTGGTTGTATAGTGTTGGGGAGAAATGAAGTGTGTTTATTGCTGGGAGACTGCCTTCTGGAAAGTAAATTTGCATAAACAAATACCATATGATCATGCACATTAGTAAATTATGCAAATTCTGTGCTCATGGTTAACTTGCAGAATTCGTCTTCCCCAGGTTGCAGAATTTAGAATTTTTTGGTGTGGTAAACATGAGTCCCTGGTTATAACTACGCACCACACTATGTTTTTTCAGTACGTTTTTTCTAAGGAGTCTAGTGCCCTACTACATTTACACAATATGAACATATACACAATAAATGATGTATTATAAATAATGCACTTGTACATAGAAAGAAGATGTTAATCATCGTTATGAGAAATATATTAGATTCAATTTTAGGCCAGAGGGAAATACTCTAGTCCTGTTTTTAAGTTTTACATTGAGTCATAGGTCAGTAAGGTATCTCAAAGATCATCTAGTCTAGCAATGATGCAGAATTCTCCATACCCAAACTGCCCCCAACAAAAAATCCACCAGCAAAAAAGAGCCTATAATATAAATGAGAATGAACTGTAATTTGTGAGCACCTTCACCTGATAGGACCATATTTTTTCCCATACGAGGAGCTCTGATTCTCTCTGTAATGCAAAGGTAATCAGGATTGCCTACATGGCCATAGCAAGGTTGAAATGGGTTCTTCCCGCCCCCTCTCATAGCAGCAGGGGATACAGAAGCACCAGAGATCATGGGATACACAGCAGCAGCACCTGTCCTTATTACAGCTGCACCCTTGCTGTCTCAGCGATTCAAGAGGATGCCGGCCCCTAGCAGGAGATGTAGGAACCCAGGCCATTATGTCTCGATCTCACAGTGAAAATATACAGAAAGTCACTGGGGAACTGCCAGGTGAGCTGTTCGACTCTTTGGAAATGCTCAGAAATGAACTGCATCATCTTAGAAGGCAACTGAGCACAATGAAACTCATGTTAACTAACATGGCCGAATAACAGAATACACTGATTTAAATGGCAGCATACAATTATCTTCACCTTGGCACTTAAGTTCTGCCTTCAACTACAGGAGAAAACAGCCTCTAATTTATGGCTTCATCCTGAGAGATCATGAACACTCACAACTATCATTGAAGGATAAAGGGTGTTTTTAGACAAGCGCCTCCCCATCATCACCCACCCCATCATGCATGTTGCAGAGCTGCATTGGCACCCTGTGCAGCCCTGCAACATGAGGTATTTTCAGACGTGACGGGGCTCAATTCTCCCTGCCACAGAAACACCCTACCGATTCCCTGCCGGGGCCAACATGTAATGGCAAACAGATGTGTTGGCCGCTCCCGGCGGGGAATCTGGGGGGGGCGGGACTGCACGGCCCAACATGCGGCCACACAGCCCCCCCCCATGCTCCCCTAGCAGCCCGCCCACCCAGAGACGGGCGGGTGCTGTGGCCAATACGGCTGCTGCGCCCGCCTGCCCCCGGGAAATTGACCATGGCCCGGAATCGGCGGTGAGCATGGCCGCCGATTCCGGGCCGTGGTCAGTGGTCAGATGTGATGTCGACATGCTCAACCATGGGGAATTCCCCATGGTTGAGCGTGTAAACATCACGTCTGTTCAGTGTTACGCCAGGTGGTCACCCCTGTGAATCATGGGGGTGGGGAAATCACATTCAACATGCAAACAGAGATTGTCCAGGCAGGACCTCCGTTTGCATGTTGAATGTGATTCTCCTCCCGTGACTCACAGGGGTGAACATCTGGCAGGGAGCTTTCGTTCCCCCCAACAGACGTTACGGGATCACATTCACCATGTGGGAGTTCACCGTGGTTGAGTGTGATCTCGTAACATCTGAAAATACCCATGCATGATGGATGGGTGATTGGTGGTTAATAGGTGGGGAGGCGCTAGTCTAAAAACACCCTAAGTGCCACTCCATTGGACCTGCAGTCTCGAAATCTGGTCCTTATCTAGCTCTCTCCGTCAGAGTACATACATTTTCTAGTCACACTTGGGAGATTCTCTCTGCTGAAGAGGTTATTATCAGACATTATAGAACCAATGGTAAGAAGGAACAACCTGGGAAGAAGGAAAAATAGGCATTGTCAAGCTGGAGAGGATGATAAGCAGGAAAATGAGAAACAACAGTGCTTAATTTGCATTTTTTTTAAAATTGCTGGGGTCCAAGCCTGTCCCAGAAGCCACACCTCTCACTCCAGAGCTTGTTAGAGTAGGGAACTTAACCCTGGTCTCCAGCTAGAAACCCAGCCACTGGACCATTCTGGTTCTCCCCAACTGAATATAAACGGGAGTTCTTTAGATTTAATCTGTCGCATGACCAGTGTAGGGGGCCAAGAACTTAGCTATTGCAGGGACAGCTGGTGTCACCGCACCCGGGTCCATGAGACTAAAGGGTTTGTGCTCCTTGGTCCAGTTGTGTTCCCTGCTGTTGAGGCGTATCTTCTGCACCAGGCCCATTCCAATCTAGTTACACTTCCGTAGGGGGTGGAGCAGGAAAGTCCATCCAGGGTTTTTGTGGCTTTCCTTTCCACTCTTGAAATGGCCGATATTGGCCTTTTTTTGGCCTTTCACATTTAGGGGTGCATGTCCTCCCATGCCACTCCATTGAATTTAATTGCAGGGGTTGAGTCCTGGAAAGCGCCACCTGGCCTCCCCCAAATCAGCCCTGAGCAGCAATTGGCTACTTACCATTCAGGAGGTCAGTGTTTCTCAAACTTGCTGTGACTAGAACGGCATCTCTCTTGTCATGGCATTCCTGCTACAATAGGAGATCAGACGGTGGATCTGATCCCTAGCCTTTCGGATCCCGCGCACAGCCGTGCGTTTGCAGTCACATGCAAACCGCGTGGACCTCCATTGTGGGTCCATTGTGCGCATACAGGACCCGCAGTTCTTGGGATTGGCCCTACTGTGATTTAGAGCCAACTACTGTCACTCAAGGATTGCCCAATACAACTTAGGGCAGCTTCCCATTTTTCCCATTGGGAAATGATGATCATCTGGACCATTCTTCTTAAGAACGCTTGCTGAATTTAAATGGGCTTGATTTTGAACTGCAAAGCAGCTATAGGCACATTAGAGCCAATATAGGGTGTTTTTAAATGTCCATGGCTGCTGAGTGGCACAGCTGTGGAGGCCCCATGCATGCGGAGTGCCTGGGGAGCAATTCTAATAGGTCATACAGGCAGCCTCCATGTACTCCCGCCACCACAGACTGACACTGCAAACAACTCATATGGGCAGCTGTTCACCCTCCCCCACCTGGCAACCTCCCCCCCCCCCCATGTTCTGCCCAACTGCTTGCCCTCTGCCATGACACACAGCTCTGGACACCATGGAAACATGAAGCTGCAGCAGCCAGAAACCCTTTCCTGCCCAGGAGCCTGTTCAGGGGCTGTAGCTGCTGGCAGTCCCAGGCAACAACGGAGGAGCATACCGGAGGGACATAGCCAGATGTTGCTGTCCGAGCTGCTGTCCTCCATGGCATTGATGCTTCTCTCATTTGTCGCAAGGGGGGGGGAGGGGTTCAGTGTGCTTTGAGTCACCATGGTGTTGTATTTGGGGCACATGTCCTTTAAGAGCTCTGAGCTCCCAAGAGAGCTCACAGCAGGGCTGTGGGTGGGACAGAGGAGGCAGACAGCCGCGGACCTGTCTGCTGGCGTGGGTGGGTGTCCTGGTTCAAATGGTCAGGAGATGTATAGGCACTAGGCACCTGTCCCCACACATTTTTTTTGGCTTGCCTCGCACAGCGCACTACAGCTTCTTTGGCAGTACTCTGTGAGTGGGTCACAAGTGGGTGCTGCATGTCTCACAGGAGCGCACATCCATGTGCGGTAACAGTTGGATGCGTGGCTGATGGGTGGCCATGCGTGGAAGCATCTCGTTTAAAAACACCTATATAGAGATGACCAGGGCTGGGCCTCCCTTTAGACATAGACACCCCTCCCTCACCCCACTGGCATTGCAAGTGCCAGCCCAGGGCTTGCAGCGTGAATTGGACGCAGTCACAGTGCCCCTGGTCACCACTAATCATCTAGGGAGAAGTGCTCTCCCCCCATTTTAAACCACTAAGGGAACACCATTGACGTTCTGGCCTATAGAATCCTAAGGCCGGCTCAGAAAGAATGTAGATTTAATTGTAACATTTTCAAAAGTATTTAACCATTTTAGCAGAAGTATTTAGCGCATTTTTGTAGCACTTCAGAAGTTGGTGTGTTACACACAGGAGCGATAAACAACATCTTTGTTTTGGTACTGTATTTAAGAGTTATCTATATTCCTGTAAATAAGTTGAACTAGGATACAACAATCAACTTGCTATTTCCCAAGCAAGGAAACTACCCATTTCTAGTGCCCAAAATTTCCTGAGCATCATTCGTGTTCTATGTCCAAAAATGTAATATGTTCTTTCAGATATAAGCAATTCTTTGGTGGTGTTCTGCATCTTGCCTTTTATATAAGAAGGGTCATAGCAATGCAGCTTATTAATAGATAACAGACTGTCAAATTTAGACACTTTCTATGTTCAGGCAGATATGCATTCAGTCTAACAAATGCGGACTGTCATCTGATTGAATAAGGAGTGTCAAACTGCTAAAATGATTTCTAAATGTAGACTTCCCTGCCACTCTATACTAAAGCAGAGTAACATTTCAAGGTGTCTGCTGTGGACTTTCACTGGAATTTTATTTCATTGTTCTTTAATTAGCAAGGATTCTTCAGTAGCCAAGTGTTTCCCTTCCCTGCTGCTATGGAGCCTGAAGAGTATAGACACCCACCCCTACCATCTCCCTGAGAATGGAACATAAAGAAACATGCCTTCCCCACACACATCAGTTTTCCTTCTTTACACAGTCATAAGCAGGCTGAGGAGCTGACATGCTGTCTCCGATAAGTAAAACATTCTATTTAATCAATTATCTTGCAATCAGTTACCTATTTAATCAATTACCTGCTACCTTGCAGCCAACACACTGTGTAATCAATTTCTTGCTTCATCAGTATAGTTTGTGGGCCATGAATAAAATGGAAGAGAGAGGCAGTTTTCCTCCTTCCCTAACTTTCCAAATACACTTCATACAGGAACAGAACAACCTCATTATGCTCAGTAAATCACAAGCTGCAGTAGCACGAGTCCTTGAGATAAGATTTTCATTAAGGCAACATTGGGTCACCAGATACTATAAATACTTTTCTGCTGTCCCTATGGTAGCTGTCATGACAATGGTTTGAAAGGGCATATCCATTGGTTCTACCTCAGTTCGTTCACAGTTATAATTAGGAATTGTCCATAGGAGTTATATTCAAATTCAGATTTTGAAGAACATCCTAAAGTTCAGTGTCTCCCAGGATTTTATTTCTCTTCTTTCCCACAGCTTGTTCAGTAAGATAATTGAGTAAAAATCAAAGACAAGGATTTTAGTGAATCAGAAAATCTGTTTAGAAGTAGTAATGCTGGGTGTTAACACAAAGTTCAGGAGCCCCACCCCTGGGGACCCCCATGCAGCTGCAACCCATGTGGACAGCAAGGAGAGTACAACAAATGGGCAGCCCCCTGCCCACAGTCTATGTCCTTGCAGCAGCCACCAAAGAGGGTGCCAGCACAGTCAGTGACAGCATGATCCCTCTCTCCCTGCCCCCACCAACTGTCAGCTGCCAGCTGCTAGGGTGTACTAGCCCTAGCTCTGATGAAAGGGTCACGGCCAGGAACAGTTTTACTATGCCCGCTGCTCTCCTTTCCTGGCGAGCATGGGAAAGGGGGTCCAAGCCAGTGGTCCCACTCTCCAAGGAAGGAATTTTCCAAACTTCCTTTCCTGATCTTCACCAGGAAGTGGCTGGGACACCGGCTGGGGTCAGGGGTGACAAAGGCACCTGGTGAGCCCTGGGGAACTGACTGGGATAGGAGGCTTGTGTGCCACACTTTGACTGGGTGATCGCAACCTGGAGCAGGCAGCAGCGAGAGGAGTGAGGATGGGAAGCAGTCTGTGATTTATCTGCCTTGGTTTTCCTCCTCAGTCCTGCTCCAAGAAGAAGAAGGCAGAAAATCATTCCATGACATCCATCTACCACTGTAGAGAGGGGAATGCAGGAGCCATGTGGATCCTCCAGCAGGACTGCACACTTCCTTTGATCCCCGCTCCACTCATTTCCTGCCAGGCTGTGACCTGCCTTTCCATTGGCCAGCACCAATTGTGCATGTCTCAGCTGTGAGGCAGCTCGAGGGAGAGGGGAGCCAGCAATCTTTTAAAAAAAATTTTATTTATTTATTTATTTATTTATAGTCGGCCCCTCTCATCTAGTGGCAACTCGAGACAGCTCACGGTAATAAAAAACATCATATAGTTAAAATAGAAACATAGATACAATAAAACCCATTCTGGGCCAAACACAAACAAAATCCCACCCAACAACCAAACAAACCCAGCCCCCACTCCCCCTCTTCTCTAAATGTCTGACAGAAGAGCCCGGTTTTGCACTGCTGATGGAAGGCAAGGAGATCTGGGTAGAGACGTATCTCTGTCGCGGGAGCATTCCACAGTGATGGGGTGGCCATCGAGAATGCCCGCCTGTCTGTATGGATCCGCTTATAACGTAGGACCTCCAGGAGGGTGCTCCTGGAGAACTTCAGAGACTGCCTTGGGGCCCATGGAGTGAGGCGGTCCTTCAAATAAGCGGGACCCAAACCATATAGGGCTTTATAGGTTAAAACCAGCACCTTGAATCAGGCCCAGAAGACAACGGGCAGCCAGTGCAATGCTTGGAGCACAGGTTTTATGTGCTCCCTGTGACCTGTCCCTATAAGCAGATGGGCTGCCGCATTTTGCACCAGCTTCAGCATCCGGACCGTCACCATGGGCAGCCCCACATGGAGTGCATTGCAGTAGCCTTGAGGTGACAAATGCATAGATGACAGTGGTGAGATCAGAGTCTGAGACATATGGGCAGAGCCTCCTCATCAGATATAATTACTGAAAGGCACTCCTGGCCACAGCTGACACCTGCAAGTCCAGGCGCAGCTGTGCATCCAGGCGCTCCCCCTGGCTTTGCACAGATGGAGCCAATGGAGGATGGACCCCCAATACTAAGGGTAACCCCCCCTCCCCCAGACCTCTTACCCCATCTAATAACATCACCTCTGTCTTGTCGGGATTGAGTTTCAAATGACTCGACCTCATCCAATCCCCAACAGCAGCCAGGCACGCAGAGAGTAACGAGACCACAAGGCCTGGGTCGGCTGAAAATGAAAGATACAGCTGGGTATTGTCCACATACTAATGGCAGCGCCCCTCCCAGCTGTACATGACCTTCCCCAGCGGTTTCATATACACACTGAATAAGAAAGGGGACAAAATAGAACCCTGCGGGACCCCACATGGGAGATCTCCAGGGGATGAAGGACAGTCCCCTAGTATCACCTCCTGAGATCTATATGCCAGGTATGAACAGAACCACTGTAAGACAGTACCATCCACTCTGGCCAGGTCTCGCAGACGAGTCACCAACATGTCATGATTTGGTGTCAAAAGCTGCAGATAGATCCAGTAGGACCAACAGGGTCATACAACCCCTGTCTAATTCAATGAGGTCGTCGACCAAAGCCACAAGCATGGTCTTGAGTGGGACATGCTGATCGTGCCTGTATGATGCTTATGGACCTGGCTGTGGGTGCAGCTACTGGCAAACGATATGTGGTCCCATGGGCTCCTGTTGCCTCAGGTTGGGCCTTGTTGGGAAATATAGAGTACATGGCGTACTCTATATTTCTGGCAATGACCACTGTTTGGATTGGCCCCAGGATGATTGTCTGGTGGCCACTGAACAGACAGGCAGGAGAATTCAGGGCCAGCGGGGGCAAATGTGGGCAACGACTTGTTTGTTTACAGTCTCCCAATATCGTGTGTGTGTAAAAACATATTTTAGCTTTCTTGGGTGTTAGAACAAGTTTCCTGTACTATAGTGACTTGCATTTTTAATACTGTAAATTATTTGTTTAAGAAAAAAAAAAGAACCTTCTTCTGCATGTTCATATTGTAAAAAAACTGTTGATTTTTACCCTGGAAAATAGTTCTACCATCACCATGAGCGTCAGTGTGCTTTATCTCAGAGATAGATAATTAGCAAGGAAGCCACAATTTGCAGTACATCTATTTTGAAAAAAAAAAAAGGTTGAATGTTTTAATTTCCACCCAACAGAATGCTGTAAGGAAAATTATATTGTGCTATTTTTGTTTGCTTGTTCATTTTTACATTATACAAATAATCTCTACAGCTTGGGGAAAGTATAAAGTGAATGGAGGAGAAAGCAGGAGGAAAAAGAAATGAATGAAACAGAGAATGATGTAAATAATAGATGAAATTGCTACTTTTCCTAGTAAATAAAAGTGCAAGACTGAAGTGATACGTAATATGCCCCACAAGGCCACTGTAACTATGGCAACAACAATTCATGCACTGTCTTCCTTGTGACTCAGCCAAATAAATATCTAATCTAACTGATGTACAATACATACGTTATTATATATTATAATTATGCTGTTGACCTTTATATTCTAATGGGTAATTTCATGTCCTGTCTCTATTTTGACAGATACTTTTGACAACCTTTACAATAGCCATTGTTGTTTCCAAAACGAGACACATTGTATAGCACACCATACTATACAGCTGTAGTATTGGCTTACTTACTAGATCAAGATTATTTCCCACACATGGAGAATGAGAGAAAAATAATGCATCTTAGGTAGTGCTGCCACCTTCATAGGCTGCAGTCCTCAAACAACTAAGGGTTTACAGAAGGCACCGCTACTGTTTTCGTTTTCATTTTTGTTTTCATTAACAAAAATTCCTTTAGTTTCAGGGGTTTATTAAAAGTAAATTAAAACTAAATTAAACTTAACAAATCACTGTGCATGCACAAATGGTGCTGGGACATTCTACACATGCAAATGCCCTTTTTCAAAATGGTGCTGGCAGCATTGCCAGTGACTATTTTGCACATGTGCAGTGGGGATTTTTTTTTTTAAAAAAAAATATTTTTAATAAAAACATTTAAAAAAATCACAGTGCATGTGTAAAATGGCTGCTGGGCCATTCTATGCATGCACAACCCTTTTCCAAAATGGTGTCACGGGTTGGAGGGTCCGCACCCCCACTTTACCGGGTTTAAGTGACTCAGTTTCCCTCGCGTACAGCTCTCTTGAATTAGTTTCCCTCTCTGGCTAATTCAAGTGTGCCACAATGAAACTCCTTTGTCACTCAAGGGCCCGAGTCTTCCCGTTTACAGACTCTTTACTCTCTGGGTTCGCAAGAGCTTGAGGGCTCTTGTTGCTCACTTGTGTTCCAATGTTAGACACAGACACTTCTTCATAAAGATAAGAAGTAAGTTTATTGATTACATAAGCAAGATAGTTGATACAGAGTGGTTACTAGAAATCAAAGGTAAGCATAACGCATTCCTGATCTATACTGTTTGAGTTCCTAAATAGGCATCTTACCCTATAAAGGTCCATAAGCTTCTTGTTCCTCAGTCATAAAGGTAGAATGACTGGGCACTGGCTTCTTAGTTGGTAAAGAGCAAAATCATGTCTCTCTGCTCCAGCCTAGCTGCTGGCAGGCTTTTCATATGTATATCAGCTCTCAAGATGGCTTTATGATGGAAGAGCTTCAAGGTGACTCACTGACCACTTTAAATAGTTTTTCCCCTTCTTTGTGTCTGTTCCCGCCTTTTAGGAATTGTGGGGTCGGTCACGTAGGCAGCCCAGGCAAACATGGAAGTCAATCTACATCTCAACAGGGCTGTCTGGCAAGAGTCCTCAATACCCATCTTTTATCTCTCTTTGTATTTCCTGGAGCTTGTCACATGTTACAGCTGTGATATGGATTTTGCAGTTCTCCATTGTAACATTACATGCATGTGGAACCTTTTGTATTACACATCAACCAGACTTCTTGTTTACATGTATTGCAACATGTGGAACCTTTTGCATTACATATTTACCAGGCTTGTAGTCTATATGTGGACGCGTGTTACACGTGTGTGACCCTATGTTCCTCGTGACAGCCCCCCCATCAGATTGCATTGTGAAGTGGGCTCGACAGCGTCCCGTAACATGCTTAGACTGGCGTGTCTCTGCGTGATAGTGCGTCTGCAAGCACATTCTGTTTACCCTTTATGTGTTCAATTTTCATGTCAAACTCCTGCAAGAACAGGCTCCATCTCTGCATTTTGGAGTTGGAGTCTTGCACACTATTGAGCCATTGTAGGGGTGAGTGGTCAGTGTGGACTGTGAATGTTCTACCAAATACATACGGTTTGAGTTTCTTCACAGCCCAGACTATGGCCAGACATTCTCTCTCAATTGTTGCCAGATTCTTTTCCCTTGGGAGCAGTTTTTTGCTAAAGTAAGCAATGGGATGATGTAGTCCCTCCTCCCCTTCTTGTGTGAGGGTTGCTCCCAGGCCTGTGTCAGAGGCATCAGTACAGATATGGAATTCTTTCTCATAATCCAGACTGATTAACACTGGTGCCTCAGAAAGGGCCCTCTTAAGTTTGTCAAATGCGCTGTTGCACTCATCTGACCATTGTACCTTCTCTGGGCATCATTGTTTGCATTTGTCCGTTAAGGGGGTCGCTATGTCACTGAAGTGTGGGACATAGCGGCGAAAGTAGTAGTCATGCCTATGAACCTCTGGATCTGTTTTTTGGTTGTGGGTGCAGACCAGGAGCAAATAGCCTCTACTTTGTCTTTTTGAGGACCCAATTTGCCACTTCCCACCTCGTGCCCTAGGTATGTAAGGTAACCATAGCAACTTTACACTTTGCCCCCTTAATCCTGTGAAGTACCTTGCTTACATGTGTCACGTGTGTATCCCATGTTTCACTGTAAATCACCAAGTCATCTATATAAGCTAAGGCAAAATCGCGCATCCCTTCTATGATGTGATCCATTAACCTCATGAATGTAGACCCACTATTCTTTAACCCAAAAAGCATCACAGTGAATTCATATAGGCCCTTGTCAGTTATGAATGCTGTTTTGGACCTGTGCCCCGGGTTCATTTTAATCTGCCAATACCCCTTGATCATGTCTAGGGTAGTCAGATATTTAGCCCCGGCAATCCTTTCAATCATGTCATCTGTTCTAGGCATGGGATATGCATCTGACACGGTTATGGCATTTAGTTTGCAATAATCAACGCAGAACCTTATGGAGCCATCAGGTTTAGACACTAAAACCACAGGGCTTGCCCATGGACTAGTTGAGATCTGTATGACTCCCAGTTTCAACATTTCCTTGATCTCCTGGTGGATCTGTGTTTGGATTTTCCCATTTGTGTGAAAGGGACTGGATTTGACTGGACCCTTGGTTCCTGTCTCAATGGCTTGCACAATAATATCTGTTTCCCCAGATTTGTTTGAAAAGATTACTTTGTATTTCTGCAGGAGTTGCATCATCTCTTGCGTTTGGGAGGTGCTGAGGTCTGTGGAAATGCCAATTTCCTCCAGAGATTCAGTTCCCTGGCTCTCCTGCAGGAGGTTTGGTAAGGGGTGATTCAAGCCGTCAGCTGTGGCATCTCCTTCTACCACTGCAGCTAAACAAGCCTGTATGTCCCTATCATGGTAAAGTTTGATTCTATTTACATGAAACTCTTGTGCCTGTGTTCTGGAGTTGGGTTTGTTCACACAATAAGTGACCTCATTCTTCTTATCAATTATATGATATGGGCCATCCCAAATCACTTGCCCGCCCACCTTTTTAGTTGGTTTCATAACCAGCATGATGTCTCCTGGGTTATAAGATCTGTCTTTGGCTTTGGCAGCCCAGGCAAACATGGAAGTCAATCTACATCTCAACAGGGCTGTCTGGCAATACCCATCCTTTATCTCTCTTTGTATTTCCTGGAGCTTGTCACGTGTTATAGCTGTGATATGGGTTTTGCAGTTCTCCATTGTAACATTACATGAATGTGGAACCTTTTGTATTACACACCAACCAGACTTGTTGTCTACATGTATTGCAACATTACATACATGTGGGACCTTTTGCATTACATATTTACCAGGCTTGTAGTCTATATGTGGGCATGTGTTACACGTGTGTGACCCTATGTTCCTCGTGACAAATGGTGCTGATGCCACCAGCGCCATTTTGGAAAAGGGTTGGGCATGCATAGAATGGCCCAGCAGCCATTTTGTGCATGCGCAGGGTTTTTCAAATTATTTTATTTTTTATTTTTAAACACACACAGATGAAAGCAAATGATATTTGTTTGCTTATTCATATGTTTTTGTAACATTAGTTATGAACATGAATGGGGCTCATTTTGTTTTCATAACTAATAGAAAACATTATGGATGCATGTACCTACAAACTACTTGTTCCAAAGTAGTCCCATGGATGTTGCCATCCATCATGGATGTTCCCATACGTAAGCAAGTGGTTAGAGGATTGTACCTATATTCTTTAATCTCTTTGTTTTCAGGCCTTTTTGAATTGCTCCTCTACAGTCTCCTTAGGGGCTAACTCCAGGTGACTTAACAGCAGGTGTTGGGGATGGCCAGCTGTGGCATGGAGAGTAATGGCAGGGTCAGGTCCAGGTTTTGGGTCTGATGTGTCGGTAAGAAGTGCAGCATTGAATCTGGGTTCAGGAAATTCACCAGGTCGTGACTAGTGGGCACCTCTTGCAGATGCCAAGTGAAGCCTCCCTTCCAGAGATCAGGTCAAACAGACAGCTGAACTCCCAAGTAGGCTCCAAAGGACTGCATTCTAAGGAAAATTCAGAAGGGCTAGGCCTGTGTGTGTGTGTGTGTGTGTGTGTATGTGTATGTGCAGAAATATTCCAAAGTGCATGGAGAGACCTCAGGAAGCAGAGAGAGGATCCCCCAGCTTCCTGTGGCTACTAGCTGACCTTATATACTGGCTAGAAGCCAACCAGGGAGCTGGGCACATGTGTAACATTTAGGCCTTGGGGAAATTTGGTCTAGGAAGATCTTATCAGTTTGGCTGTCCTGTACTACAATGTGTTTTTAGAACAAAAGCCCTTTTTCCTCTAGTTACTCAAAATGACTCCACAACTCAAATCTTAGGGTCTTTTTTAGATGAGCACTGTTTGTTGTTGACTGCAAAGTCTGGGAGAAACAAACTCACATCGGGATGTGTGTGAGATAGACATCCCGACCCCGATCCCCACAATTCTATAAGTCAGCAGGCACCATTGAAAACAGAGCACTTGCACATAGACGGGGATTCGGACTTATGAGACCTTGATATCGGGGTTTCAGAAGTCCAGATCTCCATCCATGTGTAAGTGCACTGTTTTCAATGGTTCTGGCTGACCTCTGGAATTGGGGGGGAATGTCTGCCCCCTCTCTGCCCCCACCTTTTGTGCAAGTTTGTTTCTCCCAGGCTCTGCAATCCACGAGAAACAGCACCCATCTAAAACACCTTTAGTTACTGGGGCCTGGCCAGCAGGAACAGTGTAAACCAACCACCATGCCCAGGGCCCCATGGGTGCTGGTTCAAGCCCAGATCCTTACATCAGGTTGATTTACCCATGGGATAAAGGTGGCCATAGACTGTCAATCATATCTAGTTGGGAAGNTGGGGGGGCAGGGCTGTGTGGCCACACGTCGTGCTGCACAGTCCTGCCCCCTTCCCGATCCCCAAGCAGAATCAGGCTGGAACGTCTAAAGGACAGACGACCTGATTCCTGTCTGGGATCTGAAACGGATCCCAGACCGTGGTAACAAGGGAGGCCGGCACATCTAAAATCACCCATAGTCTGTGTAAACAGTTTTTAAACTGAGGTGAGTTCTTCTTTTGAATTGGAAGAATCTCTTGTGGTTGAATAGTCTTCTAGGCCTGTAGGACACAAAATCCTGGCATGTGTCCAGTGGCCAATAGGTTTATGATTGACTTTAGGATGCTCAAACCCTTTAGTCCAACCTAACTTGGTCAGTTCTGGATGGACCTCATAATTTAGTCATAGAATATCCGCCTAAAAACTTCAAAATACATCTGCAAATAATATAACTGTTATTTATGTACTGAACACCCACTTGCTCATAATGTAGGAGTACTGTTCTAGCAGAGGTTCCTAACTTGTGGATTGTTACCCTAATTGCCACCTGAACACTTCTTTATTTCATCTAAAGTGCATGATGTGACATAGAAACCATTTTCCTTAACAGTAGTGAGAGAAGAAAAGAAAACTCTAGAGTACCATGGAACTCTTCCAACGACCAGAAGTATTTTGTGACTCTGAGAAAGTTCACACTATGGCAGGCTACAGTCCATCAAATATTTCCACGTATGGTAGGACACATTATTCAACAGCGATAATCCCTCAGCCCTCATATTCCAAAAATATGGAATTAAGAAACAGATTTCTTTTAACCTATGCTGATTGATTCCCCCTCCCCCCCTCGCCCCCTAAAAACAGCTTTCAAATCTGGAACTTTACAAATGTTTTCTTGTTACATTTTATGAAACAATTCCACTTCCGGGGACTGGATATAGAGGTTTAATTGGCTTTTTAGCTCTCCCTTCCAGCTTTGACTGTGGTGCACACCATTTTCTCAAAGCATCAGATACTGAAATGGAAAGCTGTGTGGGAGAGTTTTGAGATAAGAAGTTCTGCGATGTGATTGATCAGCACAATTTCACCTCAGCATGTGCCACAAAAGAGCTTGGCACTTTTCATTGCTTCAGTCTTCAGGACTTGAAAATGCATCTCTAGTGACTACACTGCATCGCTAGAATGACTCTATATCTTTTCTCTAAATGCCTGTAATGAGATTAATCCCCCTACACGTTAAGCCTTACCTGGGTAATAAGCATTTTTAAAAAGAAATTGGTGACGCATGGCTCTAGTTTTATTTTATGCTTTTCTGCTTTTATTGAGTGCTGAATAGAATATTAGTGTTCAATAGTCTGCTAAGTGCATTGTGAGCCTCAGAACTCTTCCCTCCTTCACCCCAAAGATCAGTAAAAACCGGCACATTGATTTCTTAGAAAGTCTTATGCAGGGAGATATGAAAATGAACAATCATTTGTCAGTGGTTGACAGGAGGAAATCAGTATTGGTCAAAGGTTACCACATTTTTATCACAGTTATTTGCTCTTCTAATAGTTCATTCAAAATTACACCCTTCCTTGAAAATTGACCATGTGCATATTCCTTAATCTATGTTAATCCAATTGCAAAGCATTCACACAATGTTAATTCCCCTGCATGTCTGGCCTCTCTCTTCATCCCTTTGCTATTTCCCACAAAGGGTAAGGTGGAATGCCCTTGTGATCGCCCGCTCTGCTTGCAATGTTCTGGAAGGAGCATGGAATAGAGGAGGCAGTCCCCTATTCAGGACTCTTGCCACACCTCTATCGTGACATGGAGGGAGGAAGAAAGAAAGTTTCAGGAACTGAAGCTTGCTCTGTGTTATGCAAATTAAACTTCACCACTTCTGACTGATATACATCGATCTTTGGTTATTTATGGCAATGGATGATAAAAATGTGGTTTTTATATTCAGAAAGTAGGTTTTATTTACTGAAAACAAATCCCAGCCTATATGTATTAACAATCTAACACACTAGATTTGAAAAATAGGGGTGTGCAATTTTTGTTGTTGTTATGATAATTAAAATCTTTTTTTTTCATTATTGTATTAACAAAAATGAAAAATAATAGTAATAAAAACAAAAATGAAAATGAATTTTTATTTTTGAAATAATGTGAAAAAACTGAAAATAGTATTTTTGGCTATAACCTTTATGTTTATTATTAAATTATGATGAAACTTGGGGAGAATATACCTCCAATGGAGTGCACTAGGTGCACCAGATTTTGAAATGATTGGATAAAGGAAACCTATTTTAGAAGCAATTGAATGTTGTGATTTTAAGAAAACTTCCTGGTTACAACTTTTTTTAACTTCAATTCAATTTACAGGAAACCTGGGGAAATTATGTCCATTCACAGGATTACTAATCCTACCAAATTTCAGAAAGATTGGATAAAGGGACCTGATGTTATAAGCCATTAACTTGAAAAGCATTTCTGGCTTTAACATTTTTATATTCCATCCTGTTTACAAGACCACCCCTTCCCTGTCATCTCTGCCAGACTACAGGACAATTTGATAAAGGGACCCAATTTTATAAGGAACTGAAGTTTCTTCTTTGAAGACCATTATTCAGATAAATAGCAGCACATGCAGTGCCAGGTGGAGGCAGGCACCTGGCATGACAAGGGGAGGGAGGCTGTAGGAGGGAGGATGGGTAGCAACCCAACAGACTGAGACACATTTACTGGCCAATTACTACATGCTTCCAGCTTTACAGGACCAATCGGTGTGGCTTCGAGGCGGGCATAGAAGGGACATAATTGGGACTTTGGGGATAGAATCCCAGCAGTTAGGAGATGGTTTACACATCCAGGCTGGATAATTATCATCACAATCACATCCTGCAGCACTGTGACAGAGGACATAAGAGAATCTCTGTTGGCGCTTTCCTAAACAGATGCTTCCAACTTCCCAGTAACAAGTGGGGGAGAGAAGTTGGGATGGTCACAGCACAGAATGAAGATATTTAGTTGACATTTCTGCTGGCCAATTGGCATCACAAACAGATCTCATACCACAGTAAGATAATCCATGGCATAGGCTCATTCTCTGCATATGCTGTGCAGGCTTATAAAATTTGGACCCTTTATCACATCTTTCTGATATTTGGCAGAGATGATCCTGAAGATGTGAGATACAGCTCTGCCAAGTTTCATGTACACTGTTTGGACTAGTGAGATGTTACAGTCAGACATATATTTATAAGTTAATTGCTTATATCACCAGGACCCTTTATCCAATCCTTCGGAAAGTTGGTACTCTTAATGCCTTCTATTGGAGACACTCTTTTCAAGTTTAATCAAAATAAATATAATGAAAAACAAAAATGTTACAGATGAAAATGTGTTTTCCATTGAAACCAATGGAAAGCAAAAACAAAAGCAAAACCAAAA
>QEPC01005382.1:379281-390512 GCA_003113815.1 Sphenodon punctatus | reverse complement strand
TAGCAGGATACAAGAGCGGAGAGATATGGTGACAGTTTCAAATATCTGAAAGGATACCATTGAAAAGCTAGTGAATATTTGTTCTTTATTCTCACAGAAGATAGAGGTAGACTGTATTTGAAATCTTTTTATTGCCAGAAACTGAGAGGGGGATGGGGGGGGGGGAGTGTGCTTAAATTGCAGCAGCAAGGTAGACTGTGTTTAAAATAAAAAACTTCTTAACTCTAAGAACCGCTGAGCAATGATAGAAATTGCCAAGGGAGGTTATGGAATCCCTTTCCTTAAATGTTTTCAAAAACCATCCAGACAAGCATCTGTCTGAACTGCTGTAGGTAGAGGGTGTATCCTTCCTTGGAGCAGAGGATTGGACTAAATGAGCCTTAAAGTTTATTTATTTATTTATTTATTTTGAAGTTTTTTTAACCCGCTCCCTCCTGCACAATAGCAGCTCAGGGCAGCGTACAGCAATTGTACAATAAAAACAACAATACAAAATAGCAGCTAAAAACATTATTACAACCATAAAATACTAAAAAGAGCGGAAATCAAAATCAAATCCCTCCCCTCCACCTACCCGTCTCCCTCCCCAAAGGTCTGGCATAATAGCCAGGTCTTGCATTGTCTCTGGAAGGAGGGGATGTCTGGGGCCAAGTGGGCCTCTGTCAGGAGGGAATTCCACAGCCTGGGTGCGGCCATCGAGAATGCCCTCCCCATCACCGCCACCCAGGAAACTGGGGGGACTTAGAGTCGGGCATCCCTAGCCAACCGCAAGGGTCGTACCATGGCCCGGGGCATGAAACGGTCCTGCAGGTAGGCCATTTAGGGCTTTAAAGGACATTACCAGCACCTTGAACCAAGCCTGGAAGGCAATAGGCAGCCAGTGCAGAGAATGGAGCACTGGTGCAATGTGATCACGACAACCCGTCCTCCTTATTTATGTATTCATTTTAAAAATCTATACCCTGCCCCTCTTGCCACAGGCACCCCAGGGCGGCTAACAACATCAAAGATAAACATAATAAAATATCATAAAACATCAATAAAAAGAAAGAATAAAAACCAACCCCCTTCCTCACCAACCCCCCACTCCCTACCCACCCCTCTCCCTCGCCAAATGCCTGACAGAACAGCCAGATCTTACAACTCCTTTGGAAAGCTGGGAGGTCTGGGGCCAGACGGGCCCCCACTGGGAGAGTGTTCCAAAGGCACGGCACAGCCACCAAGAACACCCTATTCTGTGTGGGTCCCCAGAAAACCCGGGGGACCTTCAGTGTGGCGCCCCTGGACAACCACAGGAGAAGGTCTAGGACATGGGGAGTGAGGCGATCTCACAAGTAGACAGGGCCCAGACTGTGTAAGGCTTTATAGGTCAAAACCAACACTTTGAATCGAGCCTGGAATACTATTGGCAACCAGTGCAGAGACCGGAGCACTGGTGTAATGTGCTCCTGGCATCCCAGTCCCACTAAGAGCTTGGCTACCACATTCTGCACCAGCTGCAGCTTCCGAGACATCACCATAGGTAGCCCCACATAAAGCGCATTACAGTAGTCTAGTTGAGAGGTGATAAAAGCATGGATAATCGTGGTCAGATCCGGAACTGAAACCAATGACCGAAGTCACCGCACCAGATGTAACTGGCGGAAGGCACTCCTCACCACAGCCTCCACCTGGAGATCCAGGCAGAGCTGCGCGTCGAGGAGCACCCCCAGATTCCGTACCTGGGAAGTCAGCGGAGGACAGATCCCATCAACCATGGAAGCTGTCACTTCCACCGACTTACCCACTACCATCACCTCCATCTTGTCAGGATTCAGTCGCAGTCAGTTAGCCCTCATTCAATTCCCCACAGCTGCCAAACACCAGATAAGCACTGAGACAGCCGGGCCTGGATCTGTTGAAAATGAGAGATACAGTTGGATGTCATCCGCATACTGATGACACCTCACCCTGAACCCTCTAATCACCTCGCCGAGCGGCTGCATATACACGTTGAACAGGAGAGGGGACAAAACAGAACCCTGCAGAACTCCACACAAGAGGTCTCGGTAAGATGAAAAACAATCACCGAGCACCACCCGCTGAGTTCCTTCCAATCCTACAGTTCTGTGATTCTATGATAGACAAAGCTAGGAGGAAAGAATGGAACATACAAAGATAGCAAACAGTTTGATGTCTTGCTGATATACAATTTGACTTCCATCTTCTTCAGAAAATAACGCTCCTACTCCTGGTGCTGGCAAGAGTTTTCCAAAAGTTTTGCTATATCATATACTGTTTATTAAAAAATATTACTTTACATAAATTTAGCAAGTATAGCTTCCTGATACTCACTGTCAATATTTTAGTCTTAATTGCCACATTCTGCCCTCACCTACACACCATGGACACCAATGTGTGAGAGAACAGAATTTGTACATAAATCAGACTTTTTGGACATCCTTATAATGCCCCTTTCCAATGTCCCTTTCCCACCAGAAGGGTTCCATCCCAGTTGCATCTTCATTAGCATTGCGTGCACACTGTGGCATCTTACAGCACTGGTGGATATTTTATCCTAACACTTTATACCCACCAATGAGAAAACGTGATACCCAAGTTTTGTAGTGCTTTTAGAGTGCATCAGTCGTTGAACAGAAAAGCACTCCTGAATTCTGTGATTGGGCTATTATACAGTAGAGAAGCACATTATTGTAGACATGACTAAATGCACAGGCACAGTAGTTTTATGGGCACATGACTTTGGATCTTCAGCAACTGAAGCATTATTAAGAAAGATATTTCCATGTTTAGGATTGTGTCTTTAACCTGAATGTTTGAGTCTGGATGATGTATACTCTCATTTGCTGGTCAAGCCAAACTTGTAAAACAAAATTTAATTAACTGTAGGTTGTGCTCTACAATCCCTACTTTTATATGTTGAGACTTGTGCTGGTGGAGCACCTTCAGAACTGAGGTGGTAATCTTGAAGAAAATACGTTCAGCTTGAGACAGATAGACATGATTTAAGGCACCCAAAGTAGTTACAGGTACCTCAGGAATGCCTGTGCATGTGTTTTCATGAGCCTCATCAGTAAGTTCATAACTATGACTAATATGCTTGAAACACACTTTGGTGAGTGGGACAAATTCATGAGAACAACAGGGTGGTTAATGTGTGCTAAAGGGTTCTTCCAGAGTTCTTATTCTGGAAAAGTTAGCTGTGAAAACACAGTCCTCTCCGCACCTGATTGGTGGATGTTTTGAATATTAGGCAGGGGAACAAATTATGAATGGAGTTTATGGAGTTCTGTAGCAGACTGCCCCTAATTCCCTTCAGGGTGATGCTCTGAAGTGCTGAGCCATCCTAAACTGTGTAGTTTGTGGTCTTTTGTAAGGGTTATTAAAGTCAACAACACCTGTGTGGCTAATAGGACCAGTTGGAACAAGAGAGGAAGCAAGCTTCTGGCCAGCTGAGGGCAATGGTCTGTATAAAGCTGAGCCTGAAGCTCAAAACAAAGGACTACAAGAGAAGGTATGCCTCCTTGCCTAGCTAGGAGCTCACCTTGGAGTGCCCCAGGCAAAATAGGGACAATAGTTTAACTCGCTTCAGGGCCCTATATCACAGAGAACTTTCTCTGGAGCTGGCTAACCAGTGGGGCCAGCCCAGAAGACTAGGGAAGGGGCTTGCCTCCATAAAGGCATTTCTAAAGTAGCTGTAACTTAGAGCTGAAATGAGTACCCACAAAAACAGGTATACCTATTAAATTTCTGGTACCCAAATAGAACTGAATATTTCAGGAACTTTTCGGTACCTTAACCATTTTTCAGTCAGGTACCTGAAATACTGAAAAAAAATGAAATACCGACAAAACCTCTGGGTCACATCAAAATAGCTGCATGCTATTAACAATACTTGATCACACAAGCATGTTCATATTTAGTAAAAAATAGTATGTGAGGAGCCACTCAAACAAGAACAGAAGGTTGCTACTTTGTAAATAAGGTTCTTTGAGATGGCTCCCAACATTCTCACAAATACCCACCCTTTCAGCCTCGCATAGATTTTTTCCCTTCTATTTCTAGAAAGGGTTGGAAGGAACTGTCATTCTGTGGGGGAGCGCACTTCTTATACTACAGGAGCTTGAGACCATCACGTGGTCTATTATTTGAATAGGGTGAGCATGCAGTTGTGAGAATGTTAGGTGCCATCTTGAAGATCCTTCTTTACAAGGCAACAACCTTCTGATCGGCACATGGGGAGGAGCTGTTTGTAAACAAACAGCCTTATCTCCCAGCCCCATCGCTGCTGCTGCTGCAGGCAGTGGAGGGGAGGAGGGGGCATGTGTGGCAGGAAGGGGGGACCCAGGGCAGGGAGAGGGGGGCCTAGGGCAGGGGGGGGGAAACCGGGGCTTTGCTACCAATGGGGGAGGGAAGTTTTAAAAAAAAGTTCCCTGCCGCCTGCTGCTCCCCCAAATCTGCTGCTCTAGGCGGCCGGCTAGGTCTGCCTAGTGGCAGGGATGGCCCTGTCCCTCCTCCCCTCCCCTCATTTCCCTCCAAAAAACACCTTCCAGGCTGCTAGGCAATAATGAAATCAATAACGACTTTCATTATTGTTATTGATTTTGTTATTTTTTGTTGGTTTTGTTATTGCAATAACGATAACAAAAATGACAAATTTTGTTTTCATTACTGATATAATGAAAACGACATGCACACCCCCTACGTTGCCTGCTGATGATACTGCACTCCCCCAAACTCACCTTAGCCCGCATATGCAAAGGAGAGCCCTGAGCTGCTCCCTGCCCCTTCTGAGATTTGGTAAGTAAGGGAAGGGTTGTCTCTCACAGAATCTGTAGGAAAATTGTCTCTGAAGAGCATCATTGCTGGCAGGATATGAAGAATGGCCCTGTATTTCAAAGAGTCTGGGGCAAGGAGCAGTTGCATTTTTTAATTTTTTAATTATTTTTTACAGTCTTACACCCATTTATCCCTCACACTGCTATACAGTACAGTAATTCAGAAGTTTAACACAGCTGTACAATTGTCCTATAATGAAAAACCTTCAACAGAAGGTTTTTAAACTGGGCCCCAAATCACTCTTTCACATAAATTGCAATAGAAAAATCAATTTGGTTGACTTGTAAAAAAAAAAAGTATCTAAGTTTTCAAGATACTCTAAGAACAATAATGGCTTTGTTCTTTCAGTTCAGTGTTGGAAAGGATTATGAACTAATCCCTTTTGATAAACGTGAGAAAAAATATAAAATAACAGTTCTTTCATTACAGGAGTGAACCAGAATGGATGTCAGGCATGTTATTGTTTAAAATTAGAAGAGATTCTTAGGCTTGTCAACTTTTTGTGCCTGCGTAATATTCTCAGCGGTCACATAAACTCTAATGATTCTGGTGTAACAGTAGAGGCACTGAGAAACATATTTTTCCTAGCAGATTTCTCCCCCAGAAAAACTCCCAAAGAAGTTCAAATCATTTAAAAACCTGAATTTTGTTTTTTTTTAAAAGCCCCCCTCCCCCTCCTTAAAACATACTTCAAATTACAGTCTCTGAAGCAGAATTCTCCCATTTGGAAGGGCTAAATCTGCTTGTAGTAAGCAAAATTAATACAGTACACCCAAGAAGGAGACATGCAGTCTTTGTTCCTGAAGTTTTAAGCAGCCATTCTATAACTTTCCTCTCTTCCATTCCACATGGTCAGTCTGATTCGACTTTCTCTGCAGACTTGAGAAAAGCAAATCATGGCATTCTTGCTTCCTTTTGATCAAGACCCAAGTTCTTTCCTTCTCAGGTTCATATACTTGCCTAACCGAGCCCAGTTGCAAACTCTTACCCTTTAAATGGCAAGTTCTCTGGGGTGGGGAAG
Organism: Sphenodon punctatus; assembly: GCA_003113815.1. Lineage (NCBI taxonomy): Eukaryota > Metazoa > Chordata > Lepidosauria > Sphenodontia > Sphenodontidae > Sphenodon > Sphenodon punctatus. The sequence goes on along the minus strand of QEPC01005382.1, from coordinate 384,652 downwards.
ACCAAAAGTTTGTCTTCCTTGGCAGGGAATTAAATTCCATTCTGCCTTAGTGTGGGGTACGCCGACCTTGCCGTGGTGTCATGTAATGACATGTGGGGGGGGGGAGGATTGGAGGGGGGATTCATTGCCTTTGCATAGCTTACACAAATAGCTTACTGTTACTTTTATTAGTCTTCTATAGTCTTCTATATATAAGACAATCAAGGCCTCATCCAGAAAAACATATAAACAAGGCTGGGCTTAGAATTTGTGGGAAATGGAAAATTGTGCAGCCTCTGGGGGGCCTATGTCCCCCCCGCTCCCATGGCCCACCCCATCAGGTGGCGCTTCCCTTGTTCCTGGTCCGGAGGCTGCAGCTAGTGCAGAATGCGGCAGCTCATCTCCTTATGGGGACGGGCCGTAGGGAGCATATTACACCTGTGCTCCGAGCTCTGCACTGGTTGCCGATAGGGTGCTGAGCCAGGTTCAAGGTGTTGGTGTTGATCTATAAAGCCCTATACGGTCTGGGCCCTCATACCTCAGGGACCGCCTCGCCCTCCGCGCCCCAGGGCGGCTTCTTCGGTCCGCTGGGGGTGCCTTCTTGGAGGTCCCACGTGTAAAGCGGGGGGCCACAATGGAGAGGGCATTCTCGGTGGCTGGGCCGCGCCTTTGGAACTCCCTTCCGGAGGAAGCTCGCCTGGCCCCTAGCCTGTTGACATTCCGGTGAAATTGCAAAACCTGGCTGTTTGCCCAGGCCTTTGGGGAGGGTGGGAGGGGAGGGTGAGGGGTTTTATCTCCCCCACCTTACTTATTATTTATATGATTTAATGTAGCTAGCCCTGTTTTAATATTGTATTGAGTGTTTTAAATTGTTTTTATTGTATTTTATTGTTGTGAGCCGCCCCGGGCTGCATTGCAGGAGGGGCGGGATACAAATTTATTAAATAAATAAAATAAATAAATAAATACCCTCCACAGGGCCCTAGAGGTGACTGCATTTGGGATTCTGCCCTGGTGAAAATGTTGGCCACTGTGGGGCCCCCAGAATTAGAGAAAATAATGGGGTCTTGGACTGGCTGACCAGTGGGGGCCAGACAGAAGGCCCAGGAAGGGGCGTGCTTCCATAAATGCATTTCTGAAGTAGGTGTAACTTTGAGCTGAAACAAGTACCCGCAAAAACAGCGATACCCATCAAATTTCCAGTACTCAAACTGAACCAAATATTTCACATACTTTTCACTTAGTACATGAACCAGTACTTAGGGAAGTCGCCCTGCGGAAAGGGCTGGCCCTGCATATAAATGTGTGTGCAGTGCCAGTATATGTAACTTGTCCAAGACCACAGAAGCAGTGGCATAAGCAAGGTCTCTCAAATTGTGTGTGTTACATTCTTTTGGAGGGGGAAAATGAATTAATAGGGGAACTGGCCGTGAATGGGGGGCAGAGTTCCCTCCCCACCCCCACCCCCTGGTTACACCCTTGTACAGAACACTGTCTGCTGAGCAAAGATTAGAAATCTGTGGTTTCTGGATTTCAGGATTACATAAAAACATAAGTAGCGCCATACTGGGTCAGACTAATGCCCAGTATCCTGTCTCTGACAGTGACCAACCTCTGTTTCTTGGGAGAAGTACCCAACAGGCCACAATGGGCAATCCATTCCCTGTTGTTCCAGCCTCCAACAGTAAGAGGTTATGTCTCCAAAACCTACTTAGCTAATAACAATTAATGAACCTATCCTCCAAGAACTTATTCAATCCTTTTTAAAACTAGCTATACTACCGACCGTGACCACTTCCTTTGGCAGCAAATTCCACATGCTAATTGTGCGTTGAGTGAAAAAATACTTTCTCTTATTTGTTTAAAATTTGTTGCCAGTTAATTTCATGAAGTGTCCCCTTGTTCTAGTACTGTTAGAGAGGTTTTATAAACTTTTGTCATATCCCTTCTCAGTCATCTCTTCTCCAGCCTCAAGAGCCCCAACCTATCAAGCCTCTCTTTATATGGGAGCTGTTCCATACCCTTGATAATTTTTGTTGCCCTTCTCTGTACCTTTCCTAGTTCTACTATGTCTTTTTTGAGATGGGGAGACCAGAACTGCACACAATATTCCAGATGTGGCCGTACCATAGATCTATATAGAGCCGTTACGATATTTTTGTTTTATTCTCTATCCCTTTCTGAATGTTTCCTAAAATTTTGTTTGCTTTTTTGACTGCCGCTGCACACTGAGCGAGCTGAGGATTTCAATGTATTGTTCACGATGACATCAAGAGCCTTTTCCTGAGTGTAAACTTCTAATTTAGAACCCAGCATTGTGTACATATAGTTTGGGTTATTTCCCCCTATTTGCATCATATTGCATTGGAATTACATGAGCTCTCCCCCTCCCCTCTGAAACTAGATAGTGAGATGGTAAAGAAATAAGCCACGCCTGCAGTGGATGGAACTGGAAAGCGTATCACACTTTTCTAAACACATCTTTAAAGTTTACTTATTTCTCCCTGTCAATGATGGGTGAGGTGGGGGAGCAACAGTTGTATTCTCTGCAAAAAGGAAAACAAAAAAAGGGTTGAAGTCATTACCTTTAAGTACATTTTCCAAGTCAGTGCAATCCTTCTTTTTGATTTTCGGGTACTTATCTTGAGGTTCAAACCTGAGCACAGAACAGAAATAAAATCTAGACTCATTTATCCTGTGAGGTGGAACTAAATCAGGATAGCAGCACTAATCTAAAGGAACACCATGGGGCAAACAGCAGTGAATCAGCAGGCATTTCACTGCAGCACATTTTCCTTAGCAAAGCATGACTCTTTTCAGATGGGTAAAAATTTCTTTATATACTAGGCTGTAAAATGCTGAAATAAATCTTCAGTTCTTCTTCGGAAAAATATGGCTCTTGGTAAACTGTCCCCAAACTGGTACTTGAGGCATGACAACAAAAGTGTGGAAAATACTGTATGTATTGGCATGCTTGAAAAATGTGCATTTGAAATTATTGCAGTCTTTATTAGAACTAATACTAGTAATTTGTTAGCATAGATAGTCCAGTTCTGCTGCCATGAAACCAAGATGAAAAATCCCATTGAGAAGCAAGTTCTTATGCTGTTAGCTGTTTGGAGGGATTATTAGCATAAAAATCAAGATGTATCTTCTTCATTGCATACATCCAAATTGGTTGATGACAGTCTGGGAGGTTATTTGCATTGTAATAAATGATTTCAACAGTTTAATTATACTGAACCTAATCCTCAACTGGTGTCATTGGCATAGCTCCATCATAGTCAACTGAGTAATGGAAATTTTCACCAGCTGCATAGCTGACTCCAGTATAAGCACATTATAGTAGTACAAAACTGAAGTAATGTTTCATTCTGCAATTTGTGATATTCTTTTTGGTGATTTTTAATATACTGTATAATAGTGTAGAGTCAGCTCTCCAGAACCAGAAGTAATGAGAAAAAATATTAGTTGATGCTACAGAGACGAGTTAATCTGCATTTATTACGTGTGTTTGCATGCCTGCAGACTAAGCATCCCTGTTAGTATTAACAACATTCTGCCAGAGAGCCAGTGAGGTTTCTGTGTTCTTTGTGAAGCAATAGGCATGATCTTTACTGTCTGCCAACTGCAAGAAAAATGTTGAGAACAAAATCACACAGGAATTTGACATTGTGAACCAGTATGCTCCCTGGCATGTCCTTCACAAACTTGGCTACCTTGACATGTTCATTAGTATAATTTACTCTTTCTATGATGGTATGATGGTACAGGTTGTCAACTAAAGTGAAATAACAGAGCCATTTGATGTCATGAACAGCACCAATCAGCACTCTCTCCTAGCCCCACTCCTTTTCAGTATTGTTGACTGAAGTGGGGCTATTAAGAGTGGATTCTGTTTTGATGGTAATAATAGGTGTTTTCAGATGGACGTGGAGGCAGCCTAATCTGGAGCTACTGCCAGGGGTGCACTCTTGCGTCCATCCGCATCCAGCCATCCAGCCAACCTGCCCCGGGTTGGGTTCAGATGGACATGGCAGGTTCCCCAGCCCATGGTCCACCTGCACTGTGCCCCCCACCCCCCATCACTCACCAGAGAGCTGTGAGTGATCACCCAATGCTTTGAGATGGCACTTTCAATTCTAAGGTGTTGCCTGGGGCAAAAGCTGGCTGGAAGCAGAGCAGCTACGTGGGTCTGTGCATCAACTGCTCTGCTACTCTGCTTTAGGCTGGTGCCCTGGGTTTGGCTGGCCTGGTGGTCTGCCTGTGGTGCTCTGCGATGTTCTAGAGCGCCACCAGCAGGGTTGCCCTGGAGCAGGCACATCTGGCGGGGGCTACCTTCAGTCTGATGGGTCACTTGGGGGGTGAATCGGGCTGGTGTGGCCAGCACTGGGGCAGCCTGTCTGAAAACACCCATCATCACCCCCCATAGTCTGAAAATCAAGACTATATTTGAAATCTTTTTATCGCCAGCAACTGTGCACTAGTTGCTCATACAGATTCCTATGAGTGGTTTTACATGTCGATCAACCTAAAGAAACCATGGTACATCCCTGACCTTATGCTCTGTGAACTGTACTTGTTGCTAATGGCCCCGGTCCCATAGACTTCACTGCGGATTCCCTGTGTGGAGTTGCGTGGGAACACATGTGCACAGTTTGAGCACAGCACATTGTGCCACTAATCTAGATCCTTATGGGATCCGCAGACTATGGGATCAGAACCATTGTCAATAATACTATCTTCAGCACTATTGATAAGTTCTGTTATCTTGGAGTGAGTGATGGCAATTTAACCCAAACTTAGGTAATGGAAGTGTGGCCTTTGAAAAACTGACTCACCACCCATAGAATGACAATGGGAGATACCTAACTATTAAAATTAAACTGAGCCTCTACATTGCTGGGGGGTTGGGAGGTTTAAGGAATTGGTTGGGAATTAAGAAATACGAAATTAGTGGAACAAACTAGAACCTGTAACTTAAAACCAAACAGTGTGGAAATGTAGAGCTATTTCAGTACTCGCACTGATCTTCTGCATACTTAACAACAAGGCTTCAGATACTGGTAAAAAAATTGTACTCTCTAATCAAGTGACTTTGGAAATATCAGCAGCTGAATGTACTACTTAACAAAGCAACAGCAGTAGGAGACTGTATTGAAGCTCAGATAAAGACATCTTTCCTTAATATTTTTAATGAGCTTGATTGGAAAGTATAGATAGAGTAATATACACAACAGTGAGTAATATATTGTTTCAGATTCACATGTGCACACATATTGTTATTTTCCTTCTTCCATGTCCTACAGAGACAGGGTGTTTTCAAACGTTACGGGGCCTGTTGGCCCCGTACCGAAAACACCCTATCCATTCCCCGCTGGGATGACCCCAT
>QEPC01005382.1:311761-336564 GCA_003113815.1 Sphenodon punctatus | reverse complement strand
CCAGCTCGCCGGCCTTACTGCCCCTCCAAACTAAAAACCCACCAGCTGCCCTGCCTAGCGGTGCTCTGGAGCATTGTAAATTGGAACAAACAATTGGAACAAATGAAACACCCGGTTCTAATTAAAATTGGAAGTTGGTGAAAATCCAGATTCCCCCCCCTACTCCCTTGTCCATCCTAGATTGTAAACCCTTCAGAGCAGGGACCTGTCACTAACCACAACTGTTCAGTGCTCGGCAGATTGGTGTTATATAACAACAGACCTCCTTCCCCCCCCCCCCCCATCCTCCATGTACATATTCTGGCTGCAGGAGGGAATGTGCAGCCAGGATGTGCACGGAGTGCCACTGATCTGAAACCCACACACACACCCCGCACAGTTTTTCTGGCAAACACCCACAGAGGTTCAAAGCAGGAAATCCAGCTCTGTATCTCTGCGGGTGTTTGCCAGCAAATTTACATGGGGGGGGGGCTTTCAGACCGGCGGCACCCCATGCATATCCTGGCTGGGCATTTCCTTCCACAGCCAGAATATGGGGGGGGGGGCGATCTGAAAGCGACCTTACTCTTTCATGAATTTCTGAATTTTTGATTTAGAATTTTTATTGTATTTACTGTTTTTATTGTGTGTAAGCTGTCCCGAGTCTCCTTTGAGAGAGAGAGGTAGGGTAAAGATGAATCTATAAATATATAAAATAAATAAAGTATTTATTTATATATACTGGAGACTAGAACTTATTGTGGGATTTCTAGAATGAATTTTATGGAGTGAGTCTCTTTTGTCATTGTATGCCATTGGGTGTTAATAAACATGACACTGGCCACGTTAGGCCCACTTTTGCTGAACTAGGCCAGCGTCATGGCAGTACGTTTGTTCCAGGCCTGCTAAATGTAGGCCCAGAATGAAGCGGGCTCATGGTCTGGTCTCAGCAGCCACCCAGCTGGGGCCAGAGAAGGTGGAACTGGGCAGGAATGTCTGTTCCCAGCCCCATCCTGGCCTGGCATGGGGGGTTGCTATGGCACCCAGCCATGGCAGCCTGTTATTGGCAACCATGGCTGCCTAAGTGCCTATCGTGGTGGGGGCAGGGCAATGGTGGCAGCACTGGGTGTGGCTAGGCGGACACACATCACTTCCTGTTCCCTCTCCCCAGCTGGATCAGACCGTGGGTACATGTGTTTCCACAGCCAGAGCTAACTCGGCAGTAGGAGCACTCCCTGACCCTGGTGGTAAGACACTGGTGCCGTCATGCCTGTTAACACCCTTTGTCAAAAACAATGAATTAAATACCTGACACTAGGAGTCATTTTTAGGTCCAAAATTCAGAAGTCCTGTTTTAGTATTCTCGTGTAGTAACACTGTAACTTTGGTGCACAGTAGGATGCTTGAGTATGTATTTCCAAAATAGAGTTCTCCTTTTCCACTTATAATTTCAATCCGGTATTACACTGCAATACTCTTAGATAAAAATATATTTGCAAAATAGAAACTGCAATAACAATGGGTAAAAAGAAAAACAGTGGCCTACTCTGCCCCATGAGCCAAAGACGTGTATGTTTTGGTGCCGCCAGATGTTGGCCTGCTTCTGACCCAGGCTGTATTGGTAGCTAGCCCAGGCTGTGACCTTGGAATATCTCGAAGGTGATAGCCCGGGCTAAGGCTTTCCTGATCAGACCAAAGCAGACTAGCACATCTATGTGGCCACAGAATACCTGCTTTGGGCCAGAGCCCACCATGGTCAGCAGCCATAGCTGTACCTTAAATGCCACCATGGCTGCCCATCATGGTGAGCCACCTGCATGTTTGTTGTGCTCCTGGCCCTGCCTGGGCTGTGTGGCCAGCAGGACAGCTCCCTGGCCATGAGCACATCTGGTCAATGCCCTGGCCTGACCCAGGCTGTGTCACTTGGGATTTTCTCCCCTAGGGGGAAGCTCAGGGAGCAGTCCCACTGACTGCACGTCTGTTTTTACCCAATGATCTATGAGTAGTGCACACTGAGCAATTTTTTTACCCTGTACAATGGGCCTACAGGTGGGACACAAAACCTGCTCCTGCTTTCCACACATACAGGTAAAGCAATGCTGTACATTAAGAATGCAGCTAAATACACTAAAGGACTCTGCCACAGCGTGCAGCCTTCACACCCGCTCCCCAAACTACAGGCAATATGGCATGGTCACTTGTTGATGTACAACCCTGAGCTCAGCAAATAGAGGCAGAATTGTATCCTTTGCTCCAATATCACTTCACTAAGAGAAGCTAAATAGTACATGAAAAAAAGACAGGTTGCTTTCCCCAAATTTTTATTTGTTGGTTGGCTTACTTGCTTGAACTGATAAGGAGCAGCAGATGGGATGTATAGGCTTCATTCTCTGTTGGGTTTACTATTTCAGCTCTGGTGATTTCAACTGAGTTCCATTGGTAAGGGATTGGCCCAACCAAGTGGCATTCAAAGCTCTATGCAAGATAGTTGGGAATATAAACTGGTTTTGTGATAGGCATTAGCAAGATTAGCCTTTGTAAATCCCTCCTACTGAACGTCAACAGCACAAGAGTTTCCAAATAGCCTTCTTTTTATTTTGTCAATTTCATTTTAATGTGGCATTTTTCACACAAAAGATCTCAGGAAAAGCAATTTCACAAGAGATAAAATGACAAGAATATTCTTTACAGAACTGGATGTAGAGATAAGACGACAAAAGGTGACATAGTGCAGTCATGAAAAAATTGATTAGAGATCATTTTGGTTATGACTGCATGACAGTATCACTGTTAACTGATTAGAATTTAAAAAGGTTAATATATTCATATGATCAGAATTGATTTTTTAATTTCCTTTTCTTTTACCAACAACAAAGAAGGCACCTGAATGATATAAAGAAATGCCTTAAAGAAAAAGAATATTCAAACTGGATTACAGAGAAAAAAGGGCAACACTGTGAACTGAAAAAGGGAATTTTAAAAATTCTTTATAGAATACATATATACAGCAACGCACAACAGCGGGATTTTTTGTTATTTAAAAAATATTGTAATTAATTTGACATTTGGGGAATTCCTATGACATTTGGGGAATGAAAGAGATTTTGTCAGAAAACAAAGTCAATTAGAATGTCTTCTTTTACTGATGAGTTATAAAAGGAGAATAAATGAGCCTCCATGTATTTTAGCAGGGAGATCTCTGCAGGCAATATAACTGATGGCTGCTTTTGATTCTGGGGAGGGCAGGGGCAGGGGGAGGAGAGAGAGTCTCCAGATGAGACAGGAAGGGGAGATTACCACGCTTTGGGTAGTCTTACCTCTCCCTGGGCACACGAGCCACAATTCAGTGGATGTGTGGAGCAGCTTTAACCTGCCACCCACAGTGTAACTCTATGGGGCCTTGAGCGACTGGTTCTAGCACCCATTGCTTGCATGTCAAGGCTGGGACGGGCTCTCAGTCCGGCCAGGCTGATTGGGGGAGCCTCTCCCGACCCCCAAAAACTGCTGATCTGGGCTCCCCTCCCCCCGAAACAGCTGTATGTTGGGTGGATCAGGGGGAGGAGGGAGCCTGCACTCTTCCCAGGGTCCCCTATCCCCCGATCCACCCAACTGACAGCTGATCAGGGGAGAGTGCAGCCTGAGAAAAGGGTGTGAGTTCCCCTTCCCCATCAGACGTCAGGCTCCCCTTCCCCATCAGTTCTCAAGTGTAGTAGGGGTGGGAGCGTGTGCTCTCCTCCACCCCACCCTCCAACAGTGAAATGGGCAATGGGCCCGGTCCTGCACCATGTGGCTGTCTCGCCACACTTGCCCCGCTGTGTGGTGACAACGATTGTCTGCCACGGGGCCGTGGGGGGCTCAGGCCCACAGCACTAGTGTGGGGACACCGAGAGAGAGAGAATGATAGACCTTCTTTGCCCTGGCATGAAGTCTGCACAGTATACTTTATGGCAGTTGGCTTTAGTCAGAACTTAAAGGTGTAGACATGGTGTGGAGGGGAAAAAATCATCTTGATTCTGGCTGGGAATTCACCTTAGAAAAATAAAAAAGAAAGGGAAAGCTTTTTAAAGCTTGTGAGAGACTTGGATACTGCAGCAATCATCCTGGAGAAGAAAAAAATGACTATTACTCCATAGATTGTTGCAACTCCCGGGTGTTAGTTGTTAGTTTGGGATGGGGACAAGCATGCTAAGGGGTGGTGGCATTCAGCTAGAATGAAATTTCTGTGTTTTCTATCACCACACTGCATTTTCTAATTGGCGGTGTGATTTACTTTTTTATTTACTTTTGTCTTCTCACCTTGTATGAAAGGCTCATCTTTGTTCAACTAGGACAGATTGACCTGCTGTACAGTCAGCACACATGGCCTTCTAGATCATTCTTTTTGTGCAATGTGAAATCCTGTGGATAATTTTAGCTGAAAGGATCCTTTAGTAAGAAATGTTATAGAATGTCGTCCCTCCCCGTCCCCCCGCCCCTCTCCCCAAGACTAGTGAGAATGTACTTTATGTACACACAAAAGCTTATAGGAATCCAACCCTGACCTGAAACACACTGATTGTACTCAGAAGTACTTGGAATCACATATTCATAACTGAAATTTTGCATTCTATTGACTCTTATTTTAGAAAAATGCCCAGAAAACAAATAATCATATACTTTTCACCAGTCCCTTGAAAACTGCTGTTTGCTTCAACAATGACTGTTTGGCTCCATTTTTCTCAGAAAAAAAGGTATAGGTATAAACCAAGTCATGTTTGCTAAAGGAAAACATAAAAACCAAAGGAAGCTACTCTTTCATTGGCAAGCATTTGATGACCTTGAAATCGTCAAAGGAAAAAAAAAGAAGACATTTCCATGCAACAAACAAGCAACCAAGCTATGTGTACTGCAGTCATTGACTGTGATATATAGGGGCTTCAGTCAGGAACTACTCCAGAATAAGTGGCTTGTGGATTACAACCATTATTTTATTTATTTTATTTTAAAGATTTATACCCCATCCCTCCTGCCAAAGCAGCTCGGAGCGGCTAACAAATATAAAAAATATACAAATACAATATAAATATAATAAATACAAACTATACAAAAAAACCATAAAACAATACTATCTACAATGGGGGATATCAAAAGAATAAACAAAAGAAACCCCAATCACCCTACTCCTCAAACCTCCCCCCCCCACCCTACTCATCTCCCTCACCAAAAGTCTGGCGGAACAGCCAGGTCATCATAAGGTCATCACATTGTCATCATAAGGAGGGGAGGTAATAAACAATTGCAGTATTGAAGGGTCCAAATATTTAGTTATTTCCTTGCATTCTGTGGAGTAGATATATTTGCAATACAGATGAATATTTACATATTTAATTTCTAGTATTGTGCACAGAAATTCTGTAGGAGCTTGCTAGTATCTAAATACCAATACAATAGGAAATATATTGTTTTAACACATCTTTACACTAGATCAAAACTGAATCATCGTTGAATCAATAATATTAGGAGGTACTGGATGCAATTCTCATTCATCCGGCGTGTAAGGAGGTTATGTACAATGTAAACTGAATACTGAAGTACTGTGCTAAACTTAAGTGGGTGCCAAATTTTTTTTGCAATGAAAGGCTTCATTTCCCATCATGCACCCATTCCATCCTAGCTACACCTTTGATGAATGCCATGGTGCTTCTGGTGGTGTGGAGTCTTTTTGATGGGATGTGCAACAGATTTCTTGATGAGGTTTGCTCATTAAATCACCCCTGACACTGCTTGTAGAAGTAAAGATGTTAATCTTCCAAACGGAGCTAAAATTCTGGGCTAGATTTTCAGATTTTGTATACATTTTCTCTGTTCCACAAGCAACTGGGGAATATGTGCTCAGGATTCAAAGAGATGTTGGGTTTTGCACAGAACCTTTGAGCACTGAAAGCTGAACTGGAAAATATCTTTGGAATGGAGAATGTGTCATCTGGAAAACATAGATGACTAAATGTCAGACTTGCAAGTAGGCTATTTTGGTCAATTTATACAATTTGGCAAACAGAAAACATTCTTGTTTGGTTGGGGGTTGCCTGTTTGGCTGTTGGTGATCCATTCTTTATCCAAAAAGTATTATCAAGGTAGAGCATGAACACAAACGTGCACAGTAGTGTAGCATTTGGTAAACAGAGGTAGGATTTAGTTTGTATTCTTTAGGCTAAACATTTCAGGCATTGTAAGAACGGTGTTGCCAAGTCAGTGGTCACTATCCATAAAGGCTTATAAACGAACGCAGAGGTGGGGAATCTCAGACCTGAGGGACAAATAAGTTCTGTGGCTAGTTTTTAAATGGCCCCTTTCCAGTTAATGGATCTGGCCCGTGAATCCAGTTCCTACCCCCAAGCACTAAAAAACGTCATCTTTATTTACCCTGAGTTCAGGCCTGTACACAGGGATGGGGGACAAATCCATAATTTGGACTATCCTTCCTTTTCCTAATCATGTTCCATTAGCATTCTTGTCCCCAAATTATATGTGGCCCTCAGTTTCCACTAATTTTCCAAGTGACCTCCGGAAAGGAAAAGGTTCCCCATACTTAATCTAGCACAAAACATAATGGTGAATTTGTGATGTGGAGTTGATACCCATGGGGGAAAATTTTTTTATATGGGACGACCATCCATTTAACAAGAACAATTTTAATCCTGGCTGAGCTGGATTCTACCTGTGTCGTTTATCAGCCAGCACATAAGGCACCCCTACAGATGTCTTCCCTGAAGGACAAATTTATAACAGAGTTTAATCTAGCATCCTCCATTATGTTGGAACCTGTCCATTCCCACTCAGTTGTGAGGCCAAGGTATGGGATGGAAAGGGGACAGGTTATGTTGGAGAAAGAAGGAATCTCCTTATTGACAGAAACAAAACATCCATGCTCCATAACATGACTTGACCTTTCAGCTTCTTTTGGTACTGTTGCTCATGTCATGTGCTGACCTGCCTCTAGGATAGGGATAAGGAAATCTCAGCCCCAGGAGCCAAATGCAGCCAAGGGTAAGTTTTTATGTGACCTCTGGATCCAGTTCCTACCTCCAAGCACTGAAAAACTGAGATCAGGGTAAGGGACCAGAGATGAGGGTGTGCACACATGGATAGGGAAAAGATCTATGGGTGTTAATGATGCTGCCCGTTATGGCCTACTATGGCCGGCCTGGGCCAGAGCCTTACCAATGTGTATGTTAGCGGGCCACCGATGTGGGCCCACTACAGTACCCAACCAGGTAGGTGGCTACCCAGGAACCATGGACCTGGAAGGAACTGGGCCCACAGTCCAGTCCCAAGAGCCACCCAGGTGGGCCATACCAGACAAGCATGTGTGTTTATGCTGCCATTCCACGCTGCCCATCATGGCAGAGGGTAGGGCACTGAATGCAGCACGGGTGCAGGACCAACCAGCTTCCGTCTCTTCCAGCCCCCAGCCCCAGTCCGGTCGATCAGTGGGAACGTTTATTTAATTCCCCAACCTCACCCAGCTGGGGGTGGTCCTCTCTCCCCAGGACACGTAGCCAGCATGCTGGTTGCACATTTATTAACACCCTATAACACAGTTCTATCATTGGGACCCTCTTCTTCCTTTGTACACTTGTAAGCATTCTTGGTCCCAACTTCTGTTTGGCCCTCAGAGCTTGTACTAGTTTTCACAGTGGCCCCTGGGAGAGAAAAGGTTCCCCACCCCTGCTTTAGGACCTTGCAGGATTGGTCAATCATGTTAAGATAGCCATTATGATGGGCAGATGGTCCTCTTTCACTAGAATTCTCACAACTGGTGATCCATTGCGGTCTACCCTTTCCCCTTCCTTGGTCAACATCTATTACCTTATTTACTCCAGTAAGCTTTGGAACAGGTACAAAGTGTTCTTTTTTTAATGGAGTTAGCTATTTTTTTCTCTCTGTTTTTGTCTTAGCCTCATTAGCATATTTGAATTTGAAGCTTTTCTGGTATAGCAGGTAATTATTTAATTACATAATACACAGAAAAGCAGACTTAGTGTCAGCTTATTAGGTAAAGAACACAATTAAGATAAGACATTATTGGTAAACAACAGCATAATTTCTGTTGCAGATAGGAAAGTGTCTATTTTTAAATTCTTTTTTCTCTGTAGCTTGTAATATATATTTTATTAATTGCCACAAGATCTAATCTATAATTTTAACATGGAGTCTGAAATTTTTAATGTTTAAACCCAGTCATTATTTTAATAAATTATTACTTTTTCTAGCACTGGCAGATTTCAATTATATGCTTTGTGGGTATACATTTTAAGCCCACATTGAATTGACTGGTTACTACCTAGTAGGGGTAGGAATACCGGTTCTCCCAAGATCCGATATTGCCAGTATTTGGGTGTATCGGCTTAATCAGATAAATCTGATATTTACCTGTACCGGCATACCGGATTTTTAACATTGGCCGCAGTACCAGATTTTTACATTGTGGCCATTGAAGTCTGTAGCCGCAATGTAAAAAATCTGGAACCCGGCCAATGTTAAAAATCCGGTATGCCGGTACAGGTAAATCCAGTACCTGAGAGATCCGATACTGGTACAACCGGTACCCAGTATTCTCCCCGGTGTCCCACCCCTACTACCTAGAAGAATGCAATAAAAAGCATGGCTTGTCTAAAAACTTTGTTCCTCCAATGAAGACACATCTTGAGTTCAGAGAAAACACAAGAAGGATTGGTTGGGAAGTTTTATTTCTGTGTAATTCAGACTGTCTTTGTGAATAAAACAAGACTTACATTACTTAACTGTGTTGTATAAGAACTGCTGGAAAATGTTTTAGTACCTAGTTACTATGGTAACTATGGTTATTGCATATTAGGAATGCATACAGATGTGTTATGGAAAAGGGAAGGCAATATAATTCTTGGCACAACAAGATTAATTAGAAATCATAATGTTATTTATTAGGAACCTATTCAGCAAAGTTGTTCTTGTGACTTACAAAGATTATCTACTTTGAATCTTTACAGAGAAGGAACCACTCTGCCTGTTCTGAATGCTCTGTCTTTTGAGAATTAATACAATACCCTGAACGCTTGCTTATTTCCACCAACAGTTGGCCCAATAAAATATATCATTTGAACCACTGTGTCTCTTTGATTGCTTCTAGACGTTGCTCCATAAAATGTTTAGTTGCAATACACTTTCATCATAACCACATTTTCAGGTGAGTGCTAGAGGTAGTATTAAAAACTACAGCAATAGAATTCCATGCTTTTTGAAGAGTATTTGACACAGTAGATAGCTTCTATGTAATAATTTTGGTTTCAATTTTCAATTATTGTTTCAATTGCAAGATGTCCATAATTAGACTTTCTAATATAAGTATTTTATTTCAAACTTATATTCAAACAAACAGAAGTTCAGATATATTTTAACCTGGATATACATATGAATCATGAAATTCAGTTATTTCTGTTCTGCTTACCAGGTACATTAATAAAATTGACTAAGTTTCAGAAATTCATTTGGGATAATCATTCTGTTTAAAATAATATTAAGACTGGCACACACGTTTTAAAAAATATGAATGATTAATAGCAGAATATCAACATCATATGTTGAAAAAAACCTGTCTTTTTCACAACCTGAACATTATTTGCAAGTATTATTAGAATATTACTTCCATGTCAATAATGACTTTATTAGTCACCCAATATACAAGTATACAAGATGCTTAAGAACATAAGAAATGCCATACTGGGTCAGACCAATGATCTGTCGCCAACAATGGCCATTTTAGGTCACTTCAGAGGAGTACCCAACAGGCCATAATGGAGTGATTCATTCCCCCTGTTTACTCCAAGCTCCTGACAGTCAGAGGTTACATCGCCCAACCTACTTAGCTAATAAATAGGGCTGAAACAAGAATCATAAGAACATAAGTAGTGCCCTGGTGAAAACAGGGGCCACTGCAGAACCTCAGGAAGTAGAGAAAATAGTGGGGTCGGGTAGTGACCCTGGGCTGCCCTGTGGTAAGGCCAGCCCTGGAATAGGTGATAACACAGTACAGCTGGATATGTTGGTCATAGGACTGAAATGGCAAGCTGCTGTGGTAGCTGTTTCCAATGGAAAGAGCTCATCTACAATGAGGGGCACGGTGCAATAAAGACCTTCATTCTGCTACTTTCATTCCACTACTTCCGCCATTTGGCTGCTTTCATTCCGCTACTTCCGCCGGCACTTTATGACATGCGCTACATTGCGAAGTAGCGGGGAAATGTTTCTTCTGACACTTTCTGAGATTATTCCAACACTTTCCGATAATTCCAATAATTCTGATGTCGCAAAGCAAAGGGCATGGAATTAGGGGAATGCCGGTGGAAAAACTGTGGAAAGTTGCGAGCAATTCCGAAATGGTGGAATGAAATAGCAGCGCATAAAAAAGGAGTTGCCGCTTCAGCTCTAGTTGGTCATAAATCATGTTCCACAAACCACTTACTTTGGAGTAGTTTTCTGGACTGAGTGGTTGGTGATTCATGGCCATTATTTCTAAAATCTGAAGTCAAGAGCTCCAGCATTAAATGGAATGGGGAAGATGTGTCCCCATTCTCTGCAACTAGTAATGTAGTAAACATGGTGTTTGGAGGCTGTGATTAGAGCTGAAACAAGTACTCTGATGCACACCCATCCAGTTTCCAGTACCCAAAACGAACTGAATATTTTCGGTGCTTTTTGGTACCCAAACCAGTTTTTTATTTAAGAGTACCAGCAATCATTATACTTATATACCAGAATACCAACAACTGACATACTGAAATATTGATTTGATCCCAGATTTCATCCTGATTTCAGTATTTTGGGGAGAAATTTGATATTTTGGCATTTTAGTATTTTGGTTGTTGGTATTTCAGTATTTTGAGTACTCAAACACCATTCAGGTACCTGAAACAGTATCCAAAAATACCCGTTTCAGCGCTAGGTGATGTAGTAGTAACTAGGGGTAATTTCAGATGTGCAGTCGCCACGTCCAACCACGCACCGGGATCCGTTTCAGAACCTTGTGAGGAATCAGTCTGGCTATCCTTTAGACTTGCCAGCTGATTCCTACAGGGGATCGGGGAGGGGGCAGGGCTGCGTGACGCGACATGGGGCCACACAGCCCCTCCCCCCCACGCTCCCCTGACTGCCCACCCTCCGGGAGATGGTCAATCCGGCCACTGTGGTCAATCTGGCCACTGCACCCGATCCCGAATCGGGGTCTGGGCCACGGTCTGGAATCGGCGGAGGTAACAGATGTTACTTTCTGACGATTCTGGACCGTGGTCAATGGGTTTCCCACCAGAGGTTCACCGTGGTGAACATCTGGCGGAACACACTACAGACGTTACAGTACCGCAGCCACCACAGGGGGTTCACTGTGGCTGACCGTGGTATCATAACGTCTGAAATTACCCTAAGTAAACAAAGGTATTTCCCTTCTTTGTAGTAGCACCACAAGCAATTTATGACTATCTCCAATAACATCAAATCAGAGCCCAGTCAATAATATTATGAAAATTTTAACCTAATTTTTCCAAGTGCTAACATATCAGACTTAAACATAAGAACATGTCGAGTAGTGGCTAAGTGTGCAGTACTGGGACCAGGAGGTAGGGGGACACCCTGGTTCAACTCTTGCCTTAGCAAGAAACTCACTGGTTGACCTTGGGCCAGTCACAATATTTTCTCAGCCTAATCTACCTCACAGGTTGTTGTGAGAATTAAAGTTGTATTAAATTGTTCTATGTGAAGTGCTTAGAGTCCCATGGCAGGGGGGCACAATAAAAATATTGTTAATTGTTATTGTTATTATTAACATAAGTGTCTTGTTGGGTCAGAG
Source organism: Sphenodon punctatus (assembly GCA_003113815.1). Taxonomy (NCBI): domain Eukaryota; kingdom Metazoa; phylum Chordata; class Lepidosauria; order Sphenodontia; family Sphenodontidae; genus Sphenodon; species Sphenodon punctatus. The sequence goes on along the minus strand of QEPC01005382.1, from coordinate 324,725 downwards.
AAATGGTCCATTAAGCCCAGCATCCTATCTCCAACAGTGTCAAATCTTGGTTGTTTTGGCGAAGTACTCAACATGTCACAATGGAGCTTGTTCACTCCCAGCTCCCAACAGTCAGAGGTTACATTCCCAACCTTCTTGGCTAGTAGCCATTAATGGATCTATCCTCCAAGAACGTGTCCAATCCTTTTTTAAACCCACATATGCTACTAGCCTTGACCACTTCCTCTGGAATCGAATTCTACAAGTTAATGGTGCATGGAGTGAAAAAAAGACTTGCTTATATTTGTTTTAAATATGCTGCCAGTTAATTTCATGGAGTGTCCCCTAGTTCTAATACTATTTAACAGGGTATAACAACTCTTTATTTACTCATTCCACACCACTTGTGATTTTATAAACTTCTAGCATATCCCCTGTCAGTTGCCTGAAGAGCCCTAACCTATCAAGCCTCTCCTTATATAGGAGCTGTTCCCTATCTTTGATCATTTCTGTCACCTTCTCTGTACATTTTCCAATACTACTATATCTTTTTAAAAAGTATTATAATTATAATTATAATTATAATTATAATTATAATTATATATTATTAATTATTATTATTATTATTATTATAAGCATTTGTATAGCACCAGCTGTGTACGTGGTGGCTGGCACTTTACAGAACAATAAGATAGACACAGTCCCTGCCTACAGCTCACAATCTAATAGACACGGAGGAGGGAGACAAGGAGAGGGGACATAGGGAGAGACAAGGGATAAATAACATTCAAGCGGATGCGAAGTCTCAGGTGCACGTGCTTGGCTTGGTTGCAGTTATTAGGCAGGAGTCTTTGGGGAGGGCAGATGGGATGGGATGATCAGAACTGCACACAATATTCAGGGTGTGGTCACACCATAGATTTGAATAGCAGCATTATGCTATTTGCTATTTTCTGTTATATTCTGCTATTTTCTGTTATATTTTCTATCCATTTCAAAATAATCCCTTACACTAATTCAAATAAAAAGTTTTAAGTGTCTTAAGATTCCATTATAGTGTAGTGCAAGTCCATTTGCCTGCCTCTTGCTATCTATTGTCCAAGAATTGCTCCACTGAAGAAAGGAATACATTTGACAAATACATTATTTATTATGACTAGCTAAACTATGACGGACAACAGGGATTTTCTCTCAGAGACGTGGTACGTTGACTTCTTTTTTGGTCAACTGCATGTGATGATACTAGGTAGTTAATTGTGATGACGGTTGTAATCTTTATCTTGCTACAGCTTCACCAACAACCCCTCACCAAAATAGTAGATATTGATCCAATGGGAACAGAAACACCCTGGCTATGGCCTCTTTGATCTTTGGGCCAGTTTAGGAAAAGAGTAATGTTGAAAGTGAAATGATAGTTTGTTGACAGGAAAGATCCCCTTAAGCAGGAGGAATCACCCAATATTCAGTTTGTTCTCATTTTGGGCTGCTTTACATTCTCATCATACACTGCTTTAATGGTTTGGGTAAAAACAGAAGTGACATCAGGCTGTTGCGTCCCAGGCTGACCCGGGACAGGTAGCCTTGGTGAATATGGTGCACGCTGGGCCAGGGTGCAAAACAAACATGTGCCTGGTCGGGCTGATGGCTGCACAACCCAGGGACATGGACAATGGGGAATGTGTGGCTGGCCAACAGCACCCTACGCAACACCCAGTGCCCCCCCCCCCATGATGGGAAGCCGCAGTGGTCAATGACAGCCAGCCATCACTGCTTTTCATGCTGGACCTTGCCCATGCCAGCATACTGACCTGGGACACATGTACATCTCCAGGGCAGGCCAATTTGGCATCATCAGGCAGACCCTAGCTAGGATTGTGACCTTGGAGGTTTCCCAAGGTCAGAGACTGGGTTAGCTGCCAACACGACCGAGTATACCCCAGGTCAACATCCGCAGACAGGGTCCATGCCCAAGAGTGCTATGGTGTGCAAACCAGTCTGCTGTCATGTTTGTTTTTATCCTTCTTCTAATATGTTCCTCCCTTCTCACCTTTAAAAAGCACCTGCAGACTTATCTATTCTCCAGGTGTTTTCAAGATCTACTGTGGGTTCCCCTCAATGTATTCTGTCCTCCTTTTTTACCTTCCTTTAATTTTAACTTTTAAATTGTTTTAAATAAATTTTATATTGTTTTATATTACTTTATTTTATGCTTGTGAAGTGCTCCAAGCTCTATTTGAAGGAGGGGGGGCTAATTATTGTTATTATCACATGATTAGGGATGTGTGAACAGAACAGGGTTCGGATGTTCAGCTGTTTGGTCGTTCGGTTCAAAAATCGAGTTTGGGTTCGGTCGTTCGGTTCGGTTGAGTTCAGTTTGGTCGAACGTTCAGTGGAGTTTGGACATGCTGCGAGGCTTGGGGCGCTCCAGGGACCCCCAGGGGTGCCCATGATGGCATGACAGGCCATCAGAGACCCAGCAGCAGCAGCAGCAGAGTCCGCAAAGGCTTGGTACTTGGCACCCCAGGTTGCCCAGGCAAGCAGGCTTGGTGCTTGGTCCCTGGACGTGCCCATGGTGGGATGGCAAGCCGTCAGAGACTCAGCAGCAGCAGCAGCAGCAGGCCTCCAGTTCTGATCACTCTATGCTGGCTGGGTTCTCCATTTATAGTTGCCATCTTGACAGGCGGTGGCTGGCCACGTGAATCATTACTAGGCAAGGCTACTTCACCAATTTGCAGAAGAGTTGGTGGAGATCTGGTGAGTAGGATGCCAGCCTGCAATGCCCGGCCATGTATGGGTGCCATGTCAGCCACCAAGCCCTGGCCGAGCCTCTTCCCTGTCTGGAATGTAGGCCCCAGAACCCTGAGGGTGGGACCTGGGGCTGGAGTGGCTGGCTGTTTCTTGATGCAGTGGAACGACAGCTCCCTGTGAGTGGAATGATGGCCCCAGTACCCTGATGGTGGGTCCTGGGACTAGAATGGCAGTTTCTAGAGGATGTGGATGGACAGTCCCCCGTGCCTGTAATGTAGGTCCCAGAACCCTGAAGGTAGGTCCTGGGGCTAGAGTGGCTGCTTCTTGATACAGTAGGATGATAGTTCCCTGTGAGTGGAATGATGGTCCCAGAACCCTGATGGTGGGTCCTGGGACAGGAGTGGTAGCTTCTGTATGAAGTGGAACAACAGCCCTCCCTGCTTGCAATGTAGGCCCTATAACCCTGATGGTGGGACCTGGGGCTGGAGTGACTGGTTGTTTGTTGAGGCAGTGTAATGCCTGTAACATTGCCTGTAACGTTGATGCCTGAAACGTAGGCCTCAGAACACTGACGGTGGGTCCCGGGGCTGGAGTGGGAGCTTCTGGATGATGTGGATGGACATCCCTCCCTGCCTGGAATGTAGACCCCAGAACCCTGAGGGTGGATCCTGGGGCTGGAGTGGCTGCTTCTTGATATGGTGGAATGACAGCTCCCACGTGGAGGGTGCTTATTCGCTTACAGCATGGCCGACAGCCAGCTCTGCTCCTGTTGGACACAGACAACTATTTGGACTTAGAGGCGGTATCCAGCATCATCACTGAGGCAGGTGAGGAAATAGCCAAGAGGAGCTTGCAGGCTGGCTGACACGGGTGGAGCAGTGGCACAGGCCCGGCCAGGGCTTAGTGGCTGGCAGTAACCCCACTCAGCCAGGCGTTGCTCACTTGACAGAACTCAAGAAGCTCTACTGTCAATTGGTCAAGCCTTGCCTGGTGGTGAATCACATGGACACCCAGTAGCAGACATGGATTGCCCAGTCTCAGAACCTGTGGCACAGCAGAGCCATTGGCAGCAGCAGGAGATTGCCTGGCAGCAGAACCCATGGCACAGCAGAGGCAGCATTGGCAGCAGTGGCAGACACTGAATTGTCAGGGCACAGTACCCATGGTACAGCAGACAGCAGCAGCAGGATTTGCCTGTGTGCAGCACCTATGGAACCAGGATGGTAGGATTTGCCAATGAAGAGCTTCCATACAGCAGCAGATGGCAGCAGCAGGATTGCTTGGGCACATTTGGATTTGCCAGGGCAGAGCACCCATGGACCAGCAGGCAGCAGCAGCGGGATTACCAGGCCAGTGGGGCACATCACCCACAGTTGCCAGGGATAACCACCTTGACATGAGAGGCAGGCAGGCTGGAGCAGGGTTCGAGCTTTGCCCAAAGGTGCGCAGACAGGCAGCGTGGCATGAGCAGACAGCGTGGCAGGCAGACTGAGGCAGGTGTTGAGCTTTGCAACCTGGGCAGGTAGACAGGCAGCATGGCATGAGAGGCAGTAGCATGAGAGGCTGGCAAAGACTGTGCAATGTCATGATACCAATACCGATTTCAAAGTTTTTATTTTCGTTCCCAATACCGATTTCAAAGCTTTAATTTTTTAATCGTTATCTATATCATTATCGATCTCGTGATTGTGCCAAAAACTGGAAACCGGAAATGATATTTCAATTGCGTGTATTCTGTCTGGCTTGTGGATTGTCGTGTCTGGCTGGCTTGTGTAAAAAATTGGTTGTGAGCTTGTGTGTTTGTGTGTGTACGTGTGTGTGTGTTGTGACTGTTTGTGTGTGTGTGTGTGGTTTGTGGTCTGGTGAAGGATGGAAGGTGCAAAAGAAATTAAGCTGAGGAAGGTCAAGGTGGAGGAGGGGGAAGAAGTGGAGGCCCAGCCTGGAACATTTGAGGTGGTGGAGGTCGGCTCCTCGCCAGAGAAGGAAGAGGGCAGAGGAGGTGCCACTGCTGCCAGGTTTGTAAAAAAAAAATTTTTTATTGTTCCATATAACTTTGAGGACATGAAGAATACTATCCTTTAGAGCGAGGTCACTGGCATGCAGGTGGGTGGGTGGTGGGCAGTCAAGCACAAAACAGTGGGCATCAGTGGGTGGCATTTGATGGGCAGGATTTGCACGTGTCTTATTTATGAGTCTGCCAGAGGGGGGCGGGGGCTCTTCCAGCAGTCAGGCATGAGCCGCAACACCCACCCAGAGACGTGCCAGCCAGGGTCTCAAGTTGCCAACCCTAGCACCCCAAGAAGGGCAGGATTGCACGTGTCTTATTTATGGGTCTGGTGGAGTCAGAGTCTCAACTTGCAGACATTACAGCACCACAGGTGGTGGTGGTGTATGTGGGAGAAAGGGAAAGAGGCAAGTAGGCATGGCAGCACCATCCATCCACTTGGTCTGGGAGAATAGATATTGCTCTTAGATGGAATAGAGGCATCACCATGAATGCATGATATTATGTAGGTGTTGTTTATGTGTTCTTATTTCAGAGAGGGTCAGGATGCTGTGGAGGTCGCAGCCACAGGAACCAACCAAAACCAGGCCGACGAGGTCCGCAGTGTGGAAATATTTCTACACCCCCAAAGGAGGATTCTCAGAATGCAAGGTAAGGCACGGGGGCTGGAGCAACAGGGAATGGATTGCCCTATGATCTGTTAGTAAGTCCCCCACGGGGAGAGAGACTGACCAGCCAGCCACACACTTGTGGAGACAGAATGCAGGCAGGGCTTGATAGACCATTGGTCTGACACAGTATGGCACCTGTCTCTTATACACATCTAGATGTGTATAAGAGACAGCTATAACCCTGATGGTGGGACCTGGGGCTGGAGTGACTGGTTGTTTGTTGAGGCAGTGTAATGCCTGTAACATTGCCTGTAACGTTGATGCCTGAAACGTAGGCCTCAGAACACTGACGGTGGGTCCCGGGGCTGGAGTGGGAGCTTCTGGATGATGTGGATGGACATCCCTCCCTGCCTGGAATGTAGACCCCAGAACCCTGAGGGTGGATCCTGGGGCTGGAGTGGCTGCTTCTTGATATGGTGGAATGACAGCTCCCACGTGGAGGGTGCTTATTCGCTTACAGCATGGCCGACAGCCAGCTCTGCTCCTGTTGGACACAGACAACTATTTGGACTTAGAGGCGGTATCCAGCATCATCACTGAGGCAGGTGAGGAAATAGCCAAGAGGAGCTTGCAGGCTGGCTGACACGGGTGGAGCAGTGGCACAGGCCCGGCCAGGGCTTAGTGGCTGGCAGTAACCCCACTCAGCCAGGCGTTGCTCACTTGACAGAACTCAAGAAGCTCTACTGTCAATTGGTCAAGCCTTGCCTGGTGGTGAATCACATGGACACCCAGTAGCAGACATGGATTGCCCAGTCTCAGAACCTGTGGCACAGCAGAGCCATTGGCAGCAGCAGGAGATTGCCTGGCAGCAGAACCCATGGCACAGCAGAGGCAGCATTGGCAGCAGTGGCAGACACTGAATTGTCAGGGCACAGTACCCATGGTACAGCAGACAGCAGCAGCAGGATTTGCCTGTGTGCAGCACCTATGGAACCAGGATGGTAGGATTTGCCAATGAAGAGCTTCCATACAGCAGCAGATGGCAGCAGCAGGATTGCTTGGGCACATTTGGATTTGCCAGGGCAGAGCACCCATGGACCAGCAGGCAGCAGCAGCGGGATTACCAGGCCAGTGGGGCACATCACCCACAGTTGCCAGGGATAACCACCTTGACATGAGAGGCAGGCAGGCTGGAGCAGGGTTCGAGCTTTGCCCAAAGGTGCGCAGACAGGCAGCGTGGCATGAGCAGACAGCGTGGCAGGCAGACTGAGGCAGGTGTTGAGCTTTGCAACCTGGGCAGGTAGACAGGCAGCATGGCATGAGAGGCAGTAGCATGAGAGGCTGGCAAAGACTGNTATGCTACTAGCCTTGACCACTTCCTCTGGAATCGAATTCTACAAGTTAATGGTGCATGGAGTGAAAAAAAGACTTGCTTATATTTGTTTTAAATATGCTGCCAGTTAATTTCATGGAGTGTCCCCTAGTTCTAATACTATTTAACAGGGTATAACAACTCTTTATTTACTCATTCCACACCACTTGTGATTTTATAAACTTCTAGCATATCCCCTGTCAGTTGCCTGAAGAGCCCTAACCTATCAAGCCTCTCCTTATATAGGAGCTGTTCCCTATCTTTGATCATTTCTGTCACCTTCTCTGTACATTTTCCAATACTACTATATCTTTTTAAAAAGTATTATAATTATAATTATAATTATAATTATAATTATAATTATATATTATTAATTATTATTATTATTATTATTATAAGCATTTGTATAGCACCAGCTGTGTACGTGGTGGCTGGCACTTTACAGAACAATAAGATAGACACAGTCCCTGCCTACAGCTCACAATCTAATAGACACGGAGGAGGGAGACAAGGAGAGGGGACATAGGGAGAGACAAGGGATAAATAACATTCAAGCGGATGCGAAGTCTCAGGTGCACGTGCTTGGCTTGGTTGCAGTTATTAGGCAGGAGTCTTTGGGGAGGGCAGATGGGATGGGATGATCAGAACTGCACACAATATTCAGGGTGTGGTCACACCATAGATTTGAATAGCAGCATTATGCTATTTGCTATTTTCTGTTATATTCTGCTATTTTCTGTTATATTTTCTATCCATTTCAAAATAATCCCTTACACTAATTCAAATAAAAAGTTTTAAGTGTCTTAAGATTCCATTATAGTGTAGTGCAAGTCCATTTGCCTGCCTCTTGCTATCTATTGTCCAAGAATTGCTCCACTGAAGAAAGGAATACATTTGACAAATACATTATTTATTATGACTAGCTAAACTATGACGGACAACAGGGATTTTCTCTCAGAGACGTGGTACGTTGACTTCTTTTTTGGTCAACTGCATGTGATGATACTAGGTAGTTAATTGTGATGACGGTTGTAATCTTTATCTTGCTACAGCTTCACCAACAACCCCTCACCAAAATAGTAGATATTGATCCAATGGGAACAGAAACACCCTGGCTATGGCCTCTTTGATCTTTGGGCCAGTTTAGGAAAAGAGTAATGTTGAAAGTGAAATGATAGTTTGTTGACAGGAAAGATCCCCTTAAGCAGGAGGAATCACCCAATATTCAGTTTGTTCTCATTTTGGGCTGCTTTACATTCTCATCATACACTGCTTTAATGGTTTGGGTAAAAACAGAAGTGACATCAGGCTGTTGCGTCCCAGGCTGACCCGGGACAGGTAGCCTTGGTGAATATGGTGCACGCTGGGCCAGGGTGCAAAACAAACATGTGCCTGGTCGGGCTGATGGCTGCACAACCCAGGGACATGGACAATGGGGAATGTGTGGCTGGCCAACAGCACCCTACGCAACACCCAGTGCCCCCCCCCCCATGATGGGAAGCCGCAGTGGTCAATGACAGCCAGCCATCACTGCTTTTCATGCTGGACCTTGCCCATGCCAGCATACTGACCTGGGACACATGTACATCTCCAGGGCAGGCCAATTTGGCATCATCAGGCAGACCCTAGCTAGGATTGTGACCTTGGAGGTTTCCCAAGGTCAGAGACTGGGTTAGCTGCCAACACGACCGAGTATACCCCAGGTCAACATCCGCAGACAGGGTCCATGCCCAAGAGTGCTATGGTGTGCAAACCAGTCTGCTGTCATGTTTGTTTTTATCCTTCTTCTAATATGTTCCTCCCTTCTCACCTTTAAAAAGCACCTGCAGACTTATCTATTCTCCAGGTGTTTTCAAGATCTACTGTGGGTTCCCCTCAATGTATTCTGTCCTCCTTTTTTACCTTCCTTTAATTTTAACTTTTAAATTGTTTTAAATAAATTTTATATTGTTTTATATTACTTTATTTTATGCTTGTGAAGTGCTCCAAGCTCTATTTGAAGGAGGGGGGGCTAATTATTGTTATTATCACATGATTAGGGATGTGTGAACAGAACAGGGTTCGGATGTTCAGCTGTTTGGTCGTTCGGTTCAAAAATCGAGTTTGGGTTCGGTCGTTCGGTTCGGTTGAGTTCAGTTTGGTCGAACGTTCAGTGGAGTTTGGACATGCTGCGAGGCTTGGGGCGCTCCAGGGACCCCCAGGGGTGCCCATGATGGCATGACAGGCCATCAGAGACCCAGCAGCAGCAGCAGCAGAGTCCGCAAAGGCTTGGTACTTGGCACCCCAGGTTGCCCAGGCAAGCAGGCTTGGTGCTTGGTCCCTGGACGTGCCCATGGTGGGATGGCAAGCCGTCAGAGACTCAGCAGCAGCAGCAGCAGCAGGCCTCCAGTTCTGATCACTCTATGCTGGCTGGGTTCTCCATTTATAGTTGCCATCTTGACAGGCGGTGGCTGGCCACGTGAATCATTACTAGGCAAGGCTACTTCACCAATTTGCAGAAGAGTTGGTGGAGATCTGGTGAGTAGGATGCCAGCCTGCAATGCCCGGCCATGTATGGGTGCCATGTCAGCCACCAAGCCCTGGCCGAGCCTCTTCCCTGTCTGGAATGTAGGCCCCAGAACCCTGAGGGTGGGACCTGGGGCTGGAGTGGCTGGCTGTTTCTTGATGCAGTGGAACGACAGCTCCCTGTGAGTGGAATGATGGCCCCAGTACCCTGATGGTGGGTCCTGGGACTAGAATGGCAGTTTCTAGAGGATGTGGATGGACAGTCCCCCGTGCCTGTAATGTAGGTCCCAGAACCCTGAAGGTAGGTCCTGGGGCTAGAGTGGCTGCTTCTTGATACAGTAGGATGATAGTTCCCTGTGAGTGGAATGATGGTCCCAGAACCCTGATGGTGGGTCCTGGGACAGGAGTGGTAGCTTCTGTATGAAGTGGAACAACAGCCCTCCCTGCTTGCAATGTAGGCCCTATAACCCTGATGGTGGGACCTGGGGCTGGAGTGACTGGTTGTTTGTTGAGGCAGTGTAATGCCTGTAACATTGCCTGTAACGTTGATGCCTGAAACGTAGGCCTCAGAACACTGACGGTGGGTCCCGGGGCTGGAGTGGGAGCTTCTGGATGATGTGGATGGACATCCCTCCCTGCCTGGAATGTAGACCCCAGAACCCTGAGGGTGGATCCTGGGGCTGGAGTGGCTGCTTCTTGATATGGTGGAATGACAGCTCCCACGTGGAGGGTGCTTATTCGCTTACAGCATGGCCGACAGCCAGCTCTGCTCCTGTTGGACACAGACAACTATTTGGACTTAGAGGCGGTATCCAGCATCATCACTGAGGCAGGTGAGGAAATAGCCAAGAGGAGCTTGCAGGCTGGCTGACACGGGTGGAGCAGTGGCACAGGCCCGGCCAGGGCTTAGTGGCTGGCAGTAACCCCACTCAGCCAGGCGTTGCTCACTTGACAGAACTCAAGAAGCTCTACTGTCAATTGGTCAAGCCTTGCCTGGTGGTGAATCACATGGACACCCAGTAGCAGACATGGATTGCCCAGTCTCAGAACCTGTGGCACAGCAGAGCCATTGGCAGCAGCAGGAGATTGCCTGGCAGCAGAACCCATGGCACAGCAGAGGCAGCATTGGCAGCAGTGGCAGACACTGAATTGTCAGGGCACAGTACCCATGGTACAGCAGACAGCAGCAGCAGGATTTGCCTGTGTGCAGCACCTATGGAACCAGGATGGTAGGATTTGCCAATGAAGAGCTTCCATACAGCAGCAGATGGCAGCAGCAGGATTGCTTGGGCACATTTGGATTTGCCAGGGCAGAGCACCCATGGACCAGCAGGCAGCAGCAGCGGGATTACCAGGCCAGTGGGGCACATCACCCACAGTTGCCAGGGATAACCACCTTGACATGAGAGGCAGGCAGGCTGGAGCAGGGTTCGAGCTTTGCCCAAAGGTGCGCAGACAGGCAGCGTGGCATGAGCAGACAGCGTGGCAGGCAGACTGAGGCAGGTGTTGAGCTTTGCAACCTGGGCAGGTAGACAGGCAGCATGGCATGAGAGGCAGTAGCATGAGAGGCTGGCAAAGACTGTGCAATGTCATGATACCAATACCGATTTCAAAGTTTTTATTTTCGTTCCCAATACCGATTTCAAAGCTTTAATTTTTTAATCGTTATCTATATCATTATCGATCTCGTGATTGTGCCAAAAACTGGAAACCGGAAATGATATTTCAATTGCGTGTATTCTGTCTGGCTTGTGGATTGTCGTGTCTGGCTGGCTTGTGTAAAAAATTGGTTGTGAGCTTGTGTGTTTGTGTGTGTACGTGTGTGTGTGTTGTGACTGTTTGTGTGTGTGTGTGTGGTTTGTGGTCTGGTGAAGGATGGAAGGTGCAAAAGAAATTAAGCTGAGGAAGGTCAAGGTGGAGGAGGGGGAAGAAGTGGAGGCCCAGCCTGGAACATTTGAGGTGGTGGAGGTCGGCTCCTCGCCAGAGAAGGAAGAGGGCAGAGGAGGTGCCACTGCTGCCAGGTTTGTAAAAAAAAAATTTTTTATTGTTCCATATAACTTTGAGGACATGAAGAATACTATCCTTTAGAGCGAGGTCACTGGCATGCAGGTGGGTGGGTGGTGGGCAGTCAAGCACAAAACAGTGGGCATCAGTGGGTGGCATTTGATGGGCAGGATTTGCACGTGTCTTATTTATGAGTCTGCCAGAGGGGGGCGGGGGCTCTTCCAGCAGTCAGGCATGAGCCGCAACACCCACCCAGAGACGTGCCAGCCAGGGTCTCAAGTTGCCAACCCTAGCACCCCAAGAAGGGCAGGATTGCACGTGTCTTATTTATGGGTCTGGTGGAGTCAGAGTCTCAACTTGCAGACATTACAGCACCACAGGTGGTGGTGGTGTATGTGGGAGAAAGGGAAAGAGGCAAGTAGGCATGGCAGCACCATCCATCCACTTGGTCTGGGAGAATAGATATTGCTCTTAGATGGAATAGAGGCATCACCATGAATGCATGATATTATGTAGGTGTTGTTTATGTGTTCTTATTTCAGAGAGGGTCAGGATGCTGTGGAGGTCGCAGCCACAGGAACCAACCAAAACCAGGCCGACGAGGTCCGCAGTGTGGAAATATTTCTACACCCCCAAAGGAGGATTCTCAGAATGCAAGGTAAGGCACGGGGGCTGGAGCAACAGGGAATGGATTGCCCTATGATCTGTTAGTAAGTCCCCCACGGGGAGAGAGACTGACCAGCCAGCCACACACTTGTGGAGACAGAATGCAGGCAGGGCTTGATAGACCATTGGTCTGACACAGTATGGCACTTCTTATGTTCCTATCTTTTTATGTTCTTTAGATCTGCAACAAAAAGATAAAAAGGGGGTCACAGGGGACCACATCAGGGCTGATATCCCACATCAAGAACGTCCACCTAATTGAGGTGGCGCATGATGGTTCTCAGTCTGCAAGGCGCAGCACTGGCAGCAGGGACACCAGGGAGGAACAGCCTGCTAAGAAAGGGGCGAAGGCAAGGCAGAAGGGCTGCCATTGCAGCCCTTCCCCCTCTAGCTCCACTGAGGAGTCTCCAGCCCCCCAGGAGGAGACCCACGAGCCAAGGGCATTTCGGGCAGAACTTACGAGGCCCACAAAAAAATATATGGACGGGCTCAGGTTCCACACCCAAAATATGGAGGACAGGCTGGTGGAGCAGTTTGAGGAGCTCAAAGTAAGGGAGAACTAAGTGGAGGCATACTGGGAGTACCTCCTCACTGAGAAGGATGCCCTCGAACTGTTCTGCCAATCCCTCATAACTTGGAAGGTGTCCAATGAGGTGGCCCTGGACTTTGCCTGGCGTCATGGCATTGGCAGCATTGTCAGAAGCAGAGGACATTGGATTGCCAGGGCACAGAACCCATGGCACTGACAGAAGAGTGTTATGGAGGGGTAGGAAGAAGGGGTTTTTTCCCCAGGGACCTAGCGCACTCACCCTCCCTTCACTCACACCTTCACGCTCCCAAGGGCTCCACCACACTGGAAAGCTTCCCCTCAGGTTGTAAGGTGGCCGAAAACTCCCTAAAGGGATACGGGCCTTTTCATCACGGGGGTTCCGGTACCGCCACGCCCTGTGTGAAGCCCTTTCACACACCAACACTTGAAACCACACCCACACACCCTTGCTTCCCTCACCCAGTCTCGCCGTGCTAGGGTCCAAGGGGGTGTTTGCCCGTGGGGGAGAGGAGGGGTAGGGCCCA
>QEPC01005382.1:290391-302140 GCA_003113815.1 Sphenodon punctatus | reverse complement strand
GTTCCGGGAAATGTGGGGGCTGTCTATGACTTCCACTTGAAGCAGGGCCCACCTATATCCTGCTTCAGGACCCCTCCTGCTACTGCCAAATGCTGCCTCTGGGTTCTGCCACCAGTGTGCCGTCACCGCCAGGGAGACATACTGCACATTCCTGCTCGACCACAGGTTAATGCTGAAGTGTACAGTGGCCCCCCCAGCCCCTCTCAACTGCTCCCTCACCAACTCCTTTAAATCCCGGTACAGGGCTGGCACCACCTGCCGACTCAGGGTGGTGCGCGACGGCAGCTTAAACTGGGGGGCCAAGAAGCCAATCAGGCACCTGAACCACTGAATCCCTGATCACTGAGAAGGGCTGTCCATCCAGGGCGATCATTTCCCCCAACATGTGCGTGACTTTCACTTGAAAGCCATGCTGCCCTCCACGTCCTGCAGCTGCCATGGTGGACTGATACTGCTTCTGCTGCTGCTTCTGCTGCTCCTGCTGCTCCCCCCTAGCAGGAATATCGCTCCTGCTGTTAGAGGCAGGACACTTGGCCACTGATAGAGGTGGACAACTGGCCACTGCAGTTGGAAACCCGCTGGCGTCCACTGCACCTGCTTGCCCGCTTAACTGCACAGTGCTGTGGCATGCCTTAAGGTGCCTTTCCATGGCAGTTGTGTCAAGGTTGGTGAACACCTGCCCACGCTTCACCACCTTCTGGCACAAAGTGCACTTTACCTCCCTGGGATCATCTGACTGCACCAACTGAAAATGTGCTCAGACGGAGGAGTCTTTGCCCCCTCCTGTCTTCTGGCCCGCACCGGGTGATGCACCAATGCCAGAACTGCTGGAAGGGGCAGAACATGATGGCAACACAGCTCTCAGAGGGACAGCCATCACCTCAGCTCCAGACATCTCCTCCGCGGGACTAGTGTCTGCCTCGCTGTCCCCAATTACAGTGATGTCCCGCAAAGGGGAGTACTGGGACCCCGAGGCTGATGGACTGCCCACCATGCAGCTTCCACTCTCCATGTGCCTCCTATAGCTGCTGCTGCTGCTCCTCCTCCTCTCCCTGCTGCCATTGCCCGGGGATCGGGCCCTGCCTCTAGCAGCCGGGGTGGGATCCACCAGCCCTGGACTTCTGGGGATCAACTCAATAATGGTGGACTATGGCGGCCCATGATGAACATCGGATCCTGCCCCTTAAGCACCTACTCCTGCAGCTGCAGCCTCCTGTACTGCAGGCCATCCAGTGCCCTGCGTGGCAATGGAGGACGCTAGCAGGAGGCAACACCAAACCACACCCCGGCTAGTGCCACGGCTAGGAGTCTCTGAAGCCTGACTGCCAAAATCAGGGCTGTGCAGTTTGGGTCATGGTGATGGGCTCAGGCTGCTGCCTGCTGCCACTTGGCTGGCATGGCCCCTACCCCCTCTGCCACGTGCCCCATTGTTCACCTTATGGGCAGCAGACTGGCCTCTCCTGCTACCCTTCTCCATTTTTCCTTCCCAAATAATGCAGAGGAAGATTTATATATTTTTTTTATTTAATCAAAATTTGAATATTATATATACTACACTAACTCTAATTGCTATTAACTACTATTCTAAAATCTATAGAACTAAATGGAATATTATAGGGATGTGCGAAAACCGGGGGGATTCGGTGTTCAGCCTGTTCAGGGTTTGGCCCGAACCTGTTCGGGGGGGCTGAATCAGTTCCAATGGGGGGTGGGGGACAGGGAGGAACCTGTTTTTCCCTCCCCCCTCCAGGCTGCATGGGTGGAAGGGGTGCCAGGGCTCACCTCCCCACCACCACCCTGCCCAGCTTTGTAAAAATTAAAACAAAACAAAAAACCCACCCTAGTGATCGCCCTAACTGGTGGTGCCGGGGCTCCGGTCCTGGGTTCAGCGGTGGCAGCAGCAGTGGGTCTGGCAGCACTCCGGAGTGCTTGAGGTCTCTACTAGGCCTTCCACCACCAGGTAGGTCAGGCTCCAGCCCTGGGTAGCAGCGGTGGGTCCGGCAGCACTCCCGAGCACTTCAGACCTCTACTAGGCCTTCTGGGTCACATGACCCAGAAGGCCTAATAGAGGCCTGAAGAGCTCTGGAGCACCTCCAGACCCACTGCTGCCACTGCTGCCACTACCCGACCCAGGGCCAGAGCCCCGGCACCACCAGGGCAGGTGATCCCTGGGGTATATATAAAATATATATATATTTTATGAGGCTAGGCAGGGGGGGTGGAGGTGAGCCCCAGTGCCCCTTCCACCCACGCAACCTGGAGGGGGGAGGGAAAACTGGGTTCCTCCCTATCTCCTGCTCCCCACCCCAACAGGTTCGGAACCCGAACTTGGTTCAGCTGGTTCGGGCAGGGGGCAGTTTGGGTTCAGGTTGTACGCGAACGGGCCTAACACCCAGAGTTCACACCGAACGCCGAACCCCTGAACCGGGTTCGTACATCCCTAGAATATTATATCTACAAAGACCTAGTCCTACAAACACACTATAAAATATTAAAACTAAATAATAACTACAACACACTAACTCTATCTATCTCTATAACTAAGCTAACTCCTGCATCTATCTATCTATCTATCTATCTATCTATCTATCTATCTATCTATCCATCCATCCACAGGGATGGAGAGGGAACACAACAAACAACACAGTGAGGACTACAAAGCTGAAATGACACCTAAATCAATCTAATCCTACTATAAATAAATCCAAAAACAGGGGAAGGGAATCAGGGATGGAATATATAGGAGGGAAGGAGGAGGGAAGGATTCAATGGGGGTAGGGAGAAAGAACACAGGGAGAGGTAAAAAATAAAAATAACACCTAAATCTATCTAATCTAATCTAAATAAATGAAACTATGGAGGTAATGTGCGGGAATGGGTGAAATAGGAGGAGGATGGCAATGGATTAGGAACACAAACTGCTGGGAGAGGGAGACTTCTGAAAACGCCTGCTGACAGGACCAGTGGCTAGCTCTGAAGGAGTTGGAAGGAGGGAGGGCAATGACTTGTTACTTGCTGCACCCGCTTTATTCACAAGCCCCATTGGCTCCATGCAGCCTAGCCCGTGGCCAATCACAGACTGCCAAGCCAGTGGTCTGAGGAAAAGAGGGATGGTGATTGGGCAGGCTGGGTGCTAGTCNTACTTTCTGCACCCGCCTTACCACAAGCCCCATTGGCTCCATGCAGCCTAGCCCGTGGCCAATCACAGACTGCCAAGCCAGTGGTCTGAGGAAAAGAGGGATGGTGATTGGGCAGGCTGGGTGCTAGTCCAAGACTCTCCACTCTTGGTGCCTGGAAGTCTGCTCCTCAGCTCCCCACCCCCTCCCTGGGCCTGCCAGTCACATTTTTCCTGCCTGAACTCATGCAAACTCATCCGGACAATACCAAAATGTTCAGCCGTTTTCAAGTTTGAATTGAGTTCGGTTCAGTCGGTTCGGGTTCAGTTCGGTCGTCCGAACAGACCGAGTTCGGTCCGAACTCCAAATGTCTGAACTGCGTTCGCACATCCCTATCACAGATGTTCACAGCAGCCCAAACATATATATGCATCTTTCTCAACATATAAAAATGTCTGAGTCTTTCTAAACCTTGCAGCAAGGCAGTAAGGTCAAAAGAACTCCCATCTATAGACTCAAGGGCATTTATAGATGATGACACTCTTAGGAAGTGGTTTTTAGATCCCTCATTAATTAGTCACACAGATAAGCTTATCTTTGAAATAGAAGTTGCAGGTTTTGGCTGTGACTCCACAATGCATTCACCTGTTTTCATTTTCTTTTTAATGGGATGAATGGATTTTTTGTTTCTTTTTAGAAGCAATTTATCATCTAGAGATCCTTGTTTAAAACAGTCATATACTCGTTTTGATTGTCAGAGATATGTATTTTTGAATGTGATGAAAAGGAATTACTTTTGATGCATAAAGCTTTTGAAAACTAGCATTGTTATTGCCTCTTTTCTCCTTTCCAAATTTCTATAGGGATGGGACTTTCAGTTTCAGTTTTAACTGAAACAGGCTGAAAACGGCTGTTTCCACTAAAACTGAGGGATCCAAAAATTGGACCTCTGTCAGTTCCCAATGTTCAGATCTTATGCTTCCCATAGAAGTCAGTGGGAAATCCTCCCATTGACTTCAATGGGAAGAGCTGGCCAGGGAAACAACCCTCTTCCACCCCCACCACACCACTCCCAGTTTTGGAGGCTGGGAATGGGGATCCATTACCCCTAACACCCCCACTCCCACCCGCTGGGGCCTGGCTTTACCCACCACCTCCCTAGACACCTGTACTTACCACCTGGTCTGGGTCTGGGGGGTGGGGGTGAGTGTCGGAACAGCGGGTTGCTGCTCCCCAGGTTTGCGAAGAACAGCTGCCCTCTTCCAAAATGGCACCGATGTTGCCAGCACCATTTTGGATTAGGGTTGCACATGCACAGAATGGCCTTGGTGGCTATTTTGTGCATGTGTGCTGCCAAAATGGCAGCGTTTCTTTATTCTCTTCCAGACCTGGGACCAGGAAGAAGAAGAGAATCTGGCTGGTCATCAGAGGAGCTGGCTCCACTGTCGGTGTCCGGGTCTCCTCCGCTGCTGGCTGGTGGCGGGAGCTGGCTCTGCTGCCAGGCAGCCAGGCCTTCTCCACTGCCCTGCAGAAGAGATGACCCCATGGCCCGGCAGCAGAGATGGCTCCCACCACCAACCAGCAACAGAGGAGGCCTGGCCTCCAGCAGTGGAGCTGGTGGCCCACCCAGCAGCCCAGCCAGCAGCCCACTGTTCTGACACTCACCCCCACCCTCTGGACCCGGGCCAGGCAGTAAGTACAGAGGCCTGCAGGTGGGAGTGAGGTAAAGCTAGGCACCGACAGGTGGAAGTGGAGTGTTAGGGGTAATGGATCCCTGCCCCCCACCTTCCAAGGCCAGGAGTGTTGTGTTGGGGATGCCTGGGGGGTGAGGTTTCGGTGGGCTCCCTGTGTTTTGTACGGTTCTCTTTCCCAATGAAGTCAACTGAGGGTTAGATATTCATTCAGTATTGACAAATGATACAACTAGGGGAAAATATTTATTAACATAAGACAGTTGAGAAGCAGGTCATCAAAACAGAAAACTTCAGTTACGCGAGATTGCTGGAGGTCACATCAATGCTACATAAAGAACCATCTCTAACAGCTCTAAACGAAACTCATGGAGGATAGTTCCATCAACAGTTATTAGCTGACTGCTGGAAACCAGGATGAACATAAATTGTCCTGTTTCTTGTACACTTCCTCTAAAGCACTGATCACTGTAAACACCCTCTGACAGTGATCAGAGGAAGTATACAAGTAGACAAGTATACTTTAGAGGAAGTATACAAGAAACAGGAAAATTTGTGTTCATTCCTGGCTTCCAGCATCATGCTGGCTCGGTGGTGGTTGACCCAGCACAGGGAGGAAAAGCCCCACGGACATGGTCCAGGACAGGCTGTTGAACAAATGTGCCAGTGGCCAGACCACCAGGGAGGGTGGAGAGCTGCAAGAATATGCAACCAGCCGGTCCTGCCCCAGCACTGCACCCATTGCCCTACCCCACCACTTTGGCTTGATCAGACGGACTTTAGCCCGAGCTGTGACCCTGAAGGTCTCCAAAATCACAGCCCGGGCTATCTGCCAACACAGCCCAGGACAATTCCAGGCCAACATCTGTCAGTGCCTACACAAACATGCAGGTAAGGTCCTCGCCAAAGCATGACAGAGCAGGCCAAAGTAGCCCGCCATCATGTTTGTTAATACCCAGAGACAGAATACTAGGGTACATGAACAATTGGTATATCACCCAGTATGGCAGTCCTCCACTAATTTCCTCTCCCTGCAATGCTGGAGATATGGGGATGGACCTTATTTGAGTCAGCAAGTAATCCCCACAAATTTTAGTCCAAAGGTCCTTTTTACACAGACGCTCTTAGACCCATAAAATGGGTGTTACATTTTATTATACATGTTGCGGGGCACCACTGCAGCCAATCACCATGGGCCCTGTGCACACATAATGCTTCCACCCAGTTCCTCTGGGTGGAGATGGGTGTTGGCCGGTGGGTGGGGAGCATTTCTCTGGGTGGAGATGGGTGGGGGCATCCATGTAAATGCCACTTTCGGTATGTGTTGGTGAGTGTTTGCTCCCGGCCAACACCCATCTCCACCCACACCCACCCACACAGCAATGGATGCCACTGCTCCTGTTTCCACCCACCTGATCAGGTATTTCAAGTGTATGGCTTTTTAATGCTGAGGGAGTGATACAAAGGGACTGTGTTGCAACTGAGAACCAGGGTCAGTAGTAGTTTTGGCATGTAGAGCTGATGATCTAAATTACATCCACTTACAACTCATCTATGGGCCTGTCATGCATACCCTAGCTGATTCAGGGTGACACAGCTAGGCAGAGAAGTGGCTTTCTGTTCATTTAAATAATAATAATAATTAATAATAATTAATAATGTTTCCTCACATAGCTAGAAACCTTTCTGGATAAGGTTATTAAATCTCTAATAAAGAAGTGTGAAATCAGATAAATAGAAATTTGGAAACAGCAGATTTAAATTGCCAAAGAAATAACTAGGCACAATTCCATTGAAGCTGACAATTCCACCAGGAATCAGGGTGTTTTTAACAATGCACCCCCCATGAATGGACACTCACTGTCCATGTGGGGGAGGTCTTGGTTAAATACGGGTGTGTGGAGGTGCTCGTTCATGTGACCCATGCACCGCCCACCCAGTCCACACACGGGCACTCCAGGAAAAGTCAGAGTGCCCTGTTTGTGGATGGGGTGACGGTGCGTGGACGGGATGGTTGTGTGTTGAGCTGCTCGATTGAAGTACTTCCCCATGACGCTCATGCCCCCCGCACTGATCACAGACCCCCGCCACACCGTCTCATTTAAAAATACCCTCAATTACAATACAGAAAGATAGAGCCCTCTAACCTCACCTGTACCAACCGATACAGAGCAAATAGGATACCATTTGGAAGCTCTGACGAGACCTTACCTCAGAGCCTTCCTGTGTTCCCCTTGGCTGCAGAGGGTTCGGGCTTTGTCATCTGGCTCCTTTATCCTGACTCCAGTCCAGGTACTCAGTCAGACTATCTTGCACCAAGCTGAATGTGGAATGTATGGAGAAACTTTACCACTGACATAGACAAACTGCATGTCAATAGTTTCGGTAGTTAAGAAAGTATCTTTTATTGGACCAACTTCTGTTGGGGAGAGTGTGCCTCCTCTTGGGCAACACTTTGCCCTTCCTCCGGTATCTAAAAGTAAAAACTACAGACGAAGCAATACAGAGAAGATTATATATTATAGTGATCACTAGGGAAGGGGCTGGTTGTAGGGGGGAGTTGTTGGGAGAAAAGTAGTTTGTGAGGAAAAAAAGGTTTAGCAGTTCAAATTATTTAAATGCATCAAAGGGGTGAAAGCAGGTATAGGCGTAAACAGCAGCCTGTCTGTTACTAACACACTACTATAGGGGCTCATGAAGGCCAAGGCTTTAGATAGTTCCCAGGCCTTTGTTCAGGACAAGATTCAGACAAGTACTGAGTGGGCAATCTCACAGGGGCTCCCAATACATTGGGTCCATAAACAAGCTTCAAATGGTAACGTAAGTGTGAGATGCACTGGCATAAAATACAGGCCCACAGAGCCCCAAACATGGGGATCCCTGGCCTGTGGAGGGGAGGTGGTGATTCAGAAGGAGCCCCTGCAAAACACATGGACCGCCCAAGTAAGCTAGAAATAACGGCATATGCACAACATAAGGACCTGCAAGCCCCACCCAGCCCCTGAAGGGAATGTTATTTTTAACGGATCAAAAATTAAATTATGCTAACATTTTCCTATTTTCACTGGGTGAATGTGCATCCCCCTCAAACATTTCTTTATGAGCAAGGAGCTCATATCATATCATCACATCAGGCAGCTCGCATCACGAGCTGCCTGAAGCAGGATGGGTTGTAGGGTATTAATTGCAAAAAATAAAAATAAATTTTACATTGGGCCCCAACTTGGATTTCTTGACTCACTGCTCACCTTTTCAAGTTGTTTTACAAGCCCAGTTTCAGGGCAAAGATTGTTCCAAACTACATAGTAAGCTTGTCGCTCTGGGAGAAGTGACTGCCTACCCGGTGACTCAGTGTTCTTGTCGATAATCTTTTTTTTCTGTGAGAGTCCATTCTGTGACTACTCTAGGGGTGCACCAAATAGGCCATCTGAGTACTCGACTCAAGTTCTGAAGTTCCGAGTACCCAGTCCAGGTACTCAGCCAAACTTTGGAACTTTGTCCGAGGACAAAGAACTCAGAATTCAGAACTCTGGACCTCGGAAATCCCTGAAACTCTGAACTTGGAACTCTATAGTTTAATGAATTTAAAGTGCACCCAATTTAAAATCATTATGCCAAGCAGTGCCCAGAAAAGCAGGCTAGCAAGAGTGAGACAATCACTCAAGAAGACAAACCCAAACAGTGCAAGTGCATGCAGAAATCCAAAAAAACCCAGCAGTAACCACAGCATGGCCCACCATCATCAGCACACCCACTTTAAAATGATTATGCCAATCAGTGCCCAGAAAAGCAGGTTAGAAAAAATGGGACAATCGCTCTACAAGACAAACCCACAAAAGTGCAACTGCAGGCAGAAACAAAAAAAAGCCAGCCCAGCAGACATAATAACAACACCCACAAGAAAGAAACCAAAACCAGACATTCACACACCCCACACAAAAAGCCTCCATTGTACCTGTCCAGTGTCCACCTATACAAGGAAAGCCCTCTCCCCTGGCACACACCATATTATTTTAACCAGAAAGTATATCTCCCCTGTGCTTAGTGGTCAGTCACATCTTGGCAAAGTTGAACCCACAGACAAAGAAGAGTCACATTGCCAACAAAAACTACAGCAAAAGTGATTCCTCTCTGGCCTCTAGGATGCTGCCAACTTGCCAACAAGCAGTGCAAGCAGTGAAACGAACTGAAAGGGGTTCAGCTGCTTTTATACACCCTGGTGAAGCAGGTCCCTTTCCAGGAGGGGTTCAGCTGCTTTTCTGCACCCTGGTGAAGCAGGTCCCTTTCAAATCCAGGATCAAGTGGAAATACTACTGTGTTTGAGAGGGTGGGGAATTACTCCTCTTTCTATTTTTAATAATGACTCTTTTGTTCAATCAAATAGGCATTTATTCAATGATAGCAACACAATTTAACATACCAATTGTTAATGAAGCACTTGCACTTTAACATATAATCCCTCACCTACTCTGACTACTTCAAATACATACAAAGCATATATTCTTACATGATCAGAGGTCAACGGTCTGGTCCAGAAGGAGGGCGGGCAGGGGGCCCAAACGAAGCAGAGAGAGAGAGAGAGAGAGAGAGAGAGAGAGCCTAGCTGTAGAGCAAGTAGCAGTACTTCCCAAAGAGAAGTCCCAGAGAGGGCCAATCACCGAGCTAGCCAGCACCCTGATAAGGGTTAGCGGACAAGTACCGTGAAAGGCACAAAATTGATCCAGAGACTGGCCTTATATTCAGGTTTTCTTATTACTTATCCATGTCAAGGGACTGTTTGCCCTCTACTCCAGAATGTTCCCCTTATGGCTTATTCATGATTGGGGTCCTTCTGCTTAGTCATTGGTTTGGGGGTTTGCCCTGACCGATAGGGTCCTACCCCTCCTCCCTCCAGAGGGAGGACTTGACTCCCTGGTCCTGGGCACCCCCTCCCCCCCTTGGAGCTGAAAGTCAAAGGTACAGTCAGGGAACTTGTAGTAGGGGTGATCCCTGGGGGGGTGGGGGGTGTTAAACACACACACACCCCAGGGATCGGGTCTATACTTACCGGCTGCTGCGGGGACGCTGCGGCCGCGGCCGCTGGCGCTGGGGGGGGGCTCTTTTCTTTTTAAAAATCCAGGCTGGGCAGAGTGGGTGGGGGGGTGTCCCCCCTTCCACCCACGCAGCCTGGACTCGGGGAGGTTTTTTTTACTTTTTTGGTGGGTTTTTTACATTGCATCCATTCATTTAAATGGCTGCAATGTAAAAAAATCCGGTACCCAGAATCCGGTAACCGGACCGGATTTACCGGGTAGAATCCGATAATGCCGGTACGCCCAGTACCGGCATTATCGGATACCGGATTTACCGGCACGCCCGCCCCTAGAAATCAGCATCTCTGTTAGGCCTATGTCATTTCACAACAGCAGCAGCAGCAGCAGCAGCAGCAGCACCACCACCACCACCACCCAAACTTTAAGTATATTTGGCACTAGTGGCAACCCCTGGCATTGCCCCTAGTATATGGATAGCCCAGGCCAGTGGAAGTGGAACTAGGCAGATCCCTCTGGCCACCATAGTGCCAAGCAGTGCAAGCAGCAAGCAGCAGTGGCACCTACTTTTTTTTTTAAAGGCATGGCATTAGTGTGGCACTGATAACTTGGACAGCCCAGGTCAGGCAAAGAGGAGCAAGACAGGGATCCTTATGGCTTCAGTGGTGCCAAGCAGCAGGCAGAAGGATTGAAGCACCCATTTACCATGACATGGTGGAAATAACTAACCCCCATCCCTCAGCATTGTCCCTATGGACAGGCCAGGAACCCCCCCAAGTCAATTACTTACAGATCAGCAGGATAGCGCATGCAGCCAAATTCAGTAGAGAATGGGAAATGGCTGTACAGCCACTTTTATTTTGCCAATGCCAGTCAATCAAAACTTGCCTTCTGGCTTGTCCATCACTCACCTGTCCCCTCCCATACCCCCCTCCTACCAAATATGGCATTAAGTTTCATCTCCTAGCTCAGAGAAGTTAGGGGGTCAACCACCTGGATCACTCCAGTCATGCTCACCATGGTCCCAGCACTCTATTTAGGCTTCCAAATATTTCTAAAATTTTCCAAGGACTGGCCTTGGTATTTGGAACTTCGGACTTCAGGAATTCAGAAACGAGTACTGGGATCCCCAGTGGATTCTGAAGTTTTCCAAGGACTGAATTTCAGTTCTAGACTACTCAATTATGACAGATTTAGGCACATACATTAATAAAAATATAAAATAACTATTTTGTCCTGGAATTTTCCTTTATAACAATTATTTCAGCATTATAAAAGAGAGAAAAAAATCTTGTTCATAACTAAAGTGGAAAAATCAATACATAATAGGCCAGACAGTACACATATCTGGGAGGCTAGAGTGAAATATCAGTCTACATATAACTCTGCCAGTGGCAGCCATGTGATGCTCTCTAGAGCAATCCCCCATGCAATCTGACTATCACATCAGATTAGGACACCTTAACAGTTTCTGATGTGAACACATTGCATCAGAAACATGAGAGAAGCAGAGAGATAACTCTCCAGTCTCAGAGCTATTTATAATGTATTTCCAAAAAAAGAGACTGCCACTGTGAGTCTTGGTAGGAAATGTGGGGAAACCAGGAAGGTGGAGTAAATTGTCTTACAGCATCAATGAAATTATCCAAGCACGGCATTCTCTATCAGCAACAGTCAGATAGAAGATTAACCTGAAATACACCATAAACAGATATATTGGAACAGGGGGTGGGGGGTGTGAGACAACATTTTTCATTTATTTTACTATTAGTTTGTTCAATAGTTTTGCCACTTTACACAGTCACAATATATTTCTTTAATTTGCTCACAAGAGTTGATTTCAAATCAAGTCCCAAGGGGGACTTCATCTGAAGTAGTAAAGTGATAACTAGGGATGGGCAAATGCGGTTCG